>JAPYZC010002569.1:0-33247 GCA_030522665.1 Ichneumoninae sp. A BG-2022a | reverse complement strand
AAAAAAAACAACGAGACAGAAAAAAAAAAAAAAAAAAAAAAAAAAAAAAAAAAAAAAAAAAAAAAAAAAAAAAACATCGCTCGACCGGAAGTTGCTGAATATCGACGATTTTTATTTTCTTTTTTTTTTTCGTCCGTTGGATCCAAAAATAATTCGCGAGCCGAAAGCGCGAGCCGTTGTCGACGATAAACTCGGCTGGCTCGGGACGCGATCAGCGTCGACGATTGCCAATTGACACACGCACGATACGAGACATTTTTTTTTTTTTCACCCGCAATTTTTCGCCGTGAAAGCTGGTTTGCGAATCGGCTCGTCGCTCGCGTTGTCCGGCACGCTCGTCCGCGAACGGTGGCCGACCGACGTCGCTCCGCTGAGGGGTTAGCGGAAGGTCGTGTTTCTTCGTCGGCGGTAACGAAATCGCAGGAACGGCTGCGCAGGAGGCGGAGAGTCCCTGCGGTGGCTCGACCAAGACGGCGGGAGTTACAGGGCGCGGGATGAGCGCGAAGGCTTACGTCAACAGGCGAGTTCTCGCCATTCAGGCCAAGAAGAAGAGATACAAGCCGGCCAAGCGAAAGGGCAAAGGGAATTCTCAGTCGGACGCGGAGAACAGCGGTGCGCACTGTTCGAAAATGGCGCCGGCGAAGCAGGGCCAGGAGGGCAACGGACAGAGACAATTTTCGGGCGACAACGGCAACAGGTAAAGTTGGATCGAACGTGTCTGTCCGGAATTCGACGGAGGCCGAAGACGGATGGTGATAGACAAAAAAAAATTGATGCGTAGATTGGAACCTTGTCACAGCTCCAGCAACGAGACCATCGAGGACGACGACGAGGTGTACAGCAGCGAGGACGAGGAACAGGAGGACAGCACCGACTACTGCAAGGGCGGCTATCATCCGGTTAAAATAGGCGATCTCTTTCTGAATCGCTACCACGTAACGCGGAAACTCGGATGGGGCCACTTCTCCACTGTCTGGCTGTGCTGGGACTTGCAGGTATAACACTCATTGTCGTTACTCTGATGAATGTAATTGTAATTTTATTGATGGAAGAACTCCTTTACGCTGAACGGAAAAGTGGTGAACTGAAAAGACGAGACATATAAAACTTTAATACACATAATTTAATTTCATTCATTGGACCATTGGGTTTTTCAGTTTTTCATTAGGGTTTACGAAGGTCTTTCTTTTATATTTATATATATTTAATGTTGTTTTATTTATTTATTTAATTATTTACAGGATGAACCCTTTTACATTTTCAATTTTTTACAGTTCAGATCAAGTTTTACAGTACTGGTAAACTTTTTTAGAACGAAAAATGTCATTCGCTGTTATGTATTGTGTAGTGTTGTATATTATAATTTTACATGCCTCATGTTTTTGATTAACAACTTTGAATTCTGTGTAAAGGAGTTACTGCGTTAATAAAATAAAAGTCAATTTAATTTCAACGCTATTTGCTATTTGTACATTACAAGTGGTGACTGAGATCGTAAGCCTGTGTATATTACAAAAGTTATATCACAAAAATAATTGAGAACTAGCCAACAGAAGTTCCCAATACGATAAAATTCAAAATAGTATTTAACAGATTATAAACAGCTATCAATTTAAAAGCATATGGTTAGAACTATAACTACAAAAAAGTATATGTATTTCCTTGAATTTGCTGATACAAATACAAATACAAAACATTTTTCATGAAAAAACAACATCAAATATTTATGAATATACAAAGAAAGAAAACCCTAATGTGTCAACTTAGTAAACTACTGCACAGTAAGCTAGTCTTCACTATTCCTATTTGTATGTTAGAAACACTCTATACGCTTAAACCCTTCAAGCAATTCGGCGATCGTGGAGTTGTTCACTAGGTTCGTTTTATTCCAATTTTCCTGAAGAAGCCGAGACGTCGTGAACCGTACATTCTGTCTAGGAACTTTTAAGACAATGAGGTTCAAGATATCCGCATGAGACCAAATTTCATCGAGTTGTAATGACGGTATTTTCCATCGGGCAAACTTCGCAAGAGAACAATTTTTTTTCTTCCCAAAGTAGTCCCATTCGCAGAGACTTGTAAAAGATGAAATTTGATGTCGTGCAGACATCTTCTGGGTCGTACATTATTCGACAATAATCGATTTATTTTACAGTTACTTAATTATTATCACAATTATCATTACCATTAGTATCGGAGTCTGTAGTAATTAATTTTTTATTTCATTTATTTATTTATATTTTTTTTTGTTTATTCGGTAATTGGTTATCGAATATATCGGATTTCATATTTACCGCGTACAAATTATGAAAAATTCTTGATCACTGTGGTTATTAAAAAAATAGGCTCCCGATTGATTTCTGACTGTGTGGATTCGATTCGTGAGGAGCACGGGGACGAGATACGAGAGCATCATTGAATATAAATTGTTCCGAATGGCGTCGGTCGATCGTATCGATAAATTGCGAATCTTACGATATTTTTTACGTTGAATAAAAATTGGTCGTGTGTTTCAGGACAAGCAATTTGTTGCTCTGAAGGTCGTAAAGTCGGCTTCCCACTTCACGGAGACGGCGCTCGACGAGATAAAGCTATTGAAGGACGTACGCGACACAGATCCGAACGATCCTAAGCGCAACAAGACTGTACAGTTGCTGAACGATTTCAAGATCAGCGGCATTAACGGGCTCCACGTATGCATGGTCTTCGAGGTTCTCGGTCACAATCTTCTCAAGCTCATAATAAAATCGAACTATCGTGGAATACCGAGGAACAACGTTAAACGTATCATCAGACAAGTTCTCGAAGGACTCGACTACCTACACAACAAATGTGAGCACACCTGAGATCGGGAGTCGGTTGGCGACTTTTTTTTCTGTAATTAGTAGTCCATTAAATATTCAACGCGCGACGTCCGTTAGTGCGAACAGCGAGGAGCGTGACGCATACTCGGGCACACTTTTTAAAGGTGACAATACCAAAGTCGGTTGTGGATGCCGGGCGAGCGAGCGAGTGTCTCCCGGCCCGTTTTCGTTGACGACACGTCGCGACAACGGTGACCTTCGGTCTCCGATAGAATATCGTATCGAGAAAGCTTTCTCAGGAGAGCGGCGCGTGAAAGCGACGCTGCAAACGCTGTTATTTTTTCGCCGGTGCCCTTAATGTCGAAGCGCTTGACTCACCGCTCGTTCCTACTTCTGAGACTCCGCTTAAGATTTGTATCTCGCACGAACTCCTAGCCGGCAGGATTTAACGATACTCACTGGCTTACTGTGCGAATGCGCTGTGGATCGCGTGGCCGCGTTCTCGAACGTAATTGTTACGTCATTTTTTTTGTTTTTGTTTTAATTTCTTCTCACCTTTGCAGGCAAGATCATTCACACGGATATAAAGCCCGAGAACGTATTGATATGCGTCGACGAGACTTACATAAGAAAGCTTGCCTTCGTGGCGACGGAGCTGCACTCGCTGGGACTGAAACTTCCGGTATCGTTGATATCAACAGCGCCCAAGGAGTTTCAGGAACCGACGCCGAACTCGAAAATGTCGAAAAACAAGAAGAAACGTCTGAAGAAGAAAGCCAAACGCCAGAACGAACTGTTGAAGAAGCAGATGGAGCAGATCGAGGAAATCGAGGAACAGTCGAAGAACACGAATAGCACGAGAGAGAACGGCGATATAGATACAAACAGTCCCGATCAGGATCCGAACACGGAGAGCATCGAGGAGAACACCGAGAGCAAGGGCTCGCCCGACATCTCGGAACCGAATGCCTCGCCGCCTCACGTTAACGGAGTCGACAGTCTCGCGGCCGGTGAGAAAGTCGAGAACTCGTCGACGGAGGAGCCACAAAAATTGGAGAACGTCACACTGTCTGACGGCGATAAGAGTTGCGGCGAGGTCGTGCTTCCACCGGATCCAGAAGTAACGGACGAGTGCAACGAAGGTATACTAATCTTGTATATATTTTGGAAAGTCCTTTGTTTGTCTCAACTTTATCTCAACTTTGTTTCAACTTTGTCGCAACTTTGTCTCAACTTTGTCGCAACTTTGTCGCAATTTTGTCTCAACTTTGTCTCAACTTTGTCTCAACTTTGTCTCAACTTTGTCTCAACTTTGTCTCAACTTTGTCTCAACTTTGTCTCAACTTTGTTTGTATCATCTCTAGGGGCCTCCATCGCCACTTCCTGTTTAAAAATCTCACTTTCTTACCGGAAGTGATGTCATACCGGAAATACGTCATGTCCTGTTTGCAAATTTCGGCTTTCGACTAGAAGTGACTATTTCCGGTACGATGTCGCTTTCGGATTAAAAATGTGGATTTCAAGCCGGAAGTTACGTATTTCTGGTATATCACCGGAAGTATAAATTTCTGGTTTCTTATAAGATTCTCAGTATATCCCAGTAAACCTTCCCACTCGGATAACGAGAATATGCATTGTATGCATTGCTCATTAACGATTATATATTGAAACATTTTTACAGGTCGGAATCTCAACCCGGGACCGAAACAATTGAAACGCGCTTGCGTCGCTCCACTGGATCCCGCAGTGGTAGAGTGCGAGGTGGACGTTAAGATCGCTGATCTCGGCAATGCGTGCTGGGTTCACAAGAAGTTCACGGAGGACATACAGACGCGGCAGTACAGATCGCTCGAGGTTTTACTAGGCGCCGGCTACAATACCTCGGCGGATATTTGGTCGACAGCTTGTATGGCTTTCGAGCTTGCCACGGGTGATTACTTGTTCGAGCCCCACAGTGGAGCTGACTATTGCAGGTGAAACTTTTTCCTCTTTGAATAATTTTGTTTATTTAGTTATTTATTATGTATATATAAAATGAGCGGAAAACCTATCGACAAAGTTGTACAATGGAGCTGAAAGTCGTACATAACAGAATGAGAAACGGGAAAGTATGAAAATAACAGAAAAATCATAAATCTAAGAGAGTTCATCGCACAGATCGTGCAAGAAATTGGGACGAAACAGAATAGCGCAGAGGAAGCCCAGCCAGGAGTAACAATTTCAAGAACACTTATCGTCTCATGCTTGTTTTTGTTAAATTGTCGTTAAACTTGTTTTTAATCAACGTTTTTGTTATTGCAGAGACGAGGATCACTTGGCCCACATAATCGAGCTGCTTGGCGCGATACCGCGCCGCATCGCGTGGTCCGGCAGGCACTCGAGGATGTTCTTCAATAAGAAGGGCGAGCTGAAACACATAACCGGCTTGAAGCCATGGGGACTGTACGAGGTGCTGACGGAGAAGTACGACTGGTCGCCGAGCGAAGCCCGCGAGTTCGCCGAGTTCCTAACGCCGATGCTCGAGTTCGATCCGAGCACGCGGGCCACAGCGGCCGAGTGCCTCAAGCATCCGTGGCTCCAAATCAAGTGATCGATCATTTACTATTTTTTTTTATCGTTTTATCACAAACAAACAAAAAAAACCAACAAAACAAATTCTCAATCGTTCGTAAAACGCGCTCCTGAAATACCCGCCGATTTAATAACCCGCACCAGCCGAGAGAGTCGCCGAGCTCTGTGCGTGAAACTTTCGCGAATATTCACAATCAGACTTTCTTACGATCCACAAAAACGGTCAGAGATCCAGCGAAGTGATCCCGCATGCCGAATTCACGGATGAGCTTCGTTAACATTCCTCACCTCGGGGTCTTAACTGCGAAAAAAAAAAAAAATGAACAGTCGATTTCCCGAGTTCCGCGCGTCTCACTCTCGGCACTCATGCCGTCGATTTATATATTTATTATTACTTTCTTTATTTTTTTTCCTGTTTTGTTAATCCGTACTATCTGTCTCTCTATCTATTTTCGTTTAGCAATGATGACTTAAATTAGAAAAAAAATCATCTAGTACTTTGTTAAGCCGGAAACTGATCGTTGCCAGTGTCCTCTCGTGAATAGAGTCGTACGTCGAGCCGCGTGTGCGTCGGCTGAACCGCATAGACCCCCGGAGACTTAAGGAAAGATAGCGAAAAATAAATCGAATGCAATCGTCGCCGCAAACCCGATCCGCGATTGGAATGGATTTCGATTAACCGGATCATTAATACTAAGAAAAAAAAAAAAAAAAAAAAAAAAAAAAAAAAAAAAAAAAAAAAAAAAAAAAAAAAAAAAAAAGAGTTGACAATGTTAATCGAGACCCTGCGGTTTGCGACACGGGTCGCCGCACGATACTTGCAACACACGCGTACACACCGACGTACCTTTTGTTATATTACTTTTACGACTGTGTTTATGTTTGTTTTTTTTTTTTGGTAATTAATTTTTGTCGTTCTTCCTTTTCTCGGTTAATAAGAGTTGGGCGAGAATCGCGCGTTGATAAGTAAGAGAAAACACATAAACACGACGTAGATTAAGAGCGTCGCGCGGATAATCATGAGCTTTTCGCCGCTGAGATATCGCGTCTTCTGTACTTTGAAATAATCGTCCCGATAACGAGGGGCGGTGAAAAGGCTCAGCAACGGCACTTCGTTTCACCTTCGAGAATCGACCCTCTAAACTTCTCGTCGATCATCCTCACACCCCCCTCCCTCCCCCCGCACCCCCCAATCGTTTTCACCATCGCTGATTATTATATAATAATTATTAAACGCCGTGGCAATTTTGCCGAATTTGTACAGTATAAAAAAAAAAAATTAACGTGAATTGTGAGCTTGCGCGAACGACGTTGTCTCGTGATAATTTTTAGCGGTAATCAACATAAATTCTGCTGCTTGCGAAGAAAAAAAAACGAAGAAAAAAATATTGTATCGAGACGAGGATACGACGAATCAATGAGAGAACGAGCGAAATTTCTAATAGCGCCGTCAATTTAACTTCGCGTGACTCGCATCGTATATACAGACCCACACAACGTTTCAAACGAATGAGACAAACAGGGAGAAGAAGAATAAAAAAAAAAGTAATTAAAAAAACAGCATTGAATAGTTGTAAAAGTAGGTGTGAAACAAACAAAACAAACAAACAAAAAAAAATCGCTACTTAATCGTAGTAATAGGTAGAGAACGAGAGAGCAATATCGATAATGTGGATAGTAGTTCGATGTGCGAATTGTATCTCGTCGAACGATTGGAAAGAGAAACTAACGCTGCGGAGCTGCGAGCGATAAAAAAAAAGAACGAAGAAAAAAAAATAATGAATTGGCGAAACGAGTTTCCGAATCCGTTGTACTCGTTGCGGGAACAAGAGTGCACGGGAAGATTTGTTAGACAGATAGATAGATTGACTCGTCGTTTCCGAAAATTATCGTGAACATCAAATAGCGCAGTAGCCTCGATGAATTGAATAAACAAGAGTGTGAATGCTTTCTTCTATTTATACAAAAAAAAAGAAACAATAATAACAACAATGAGGGAGAAAAAAAACACGTGGACCTTGAAGTCGGATCGAGAATTGAAGTTGTCGTACCGGAAGTGACCTTTGAGCACCGGTACACAGGCATCACGGTTGTGTAGCATAAAAATAGATTCGTATAATCTGCATGCTTAGCTAATGCCCATTGGTAAATAGCGTAAAGTGCAGTAAATAAATAATGGGACATAAAATAACGATTAAAAGTTACATGGAAGTTTGGAGAGAAAAAAAAAGAATAATTAAAATTAAAATAAACGCGTAGAGATCCATGACCCGCGCGATTTTTAGCAACTTTACCCCCCAACCCCTCCCCCCGCCCCCTCCGCGCCCAGTGGACTGATAGAGAACGGTTGACGAACCTTCTTGCCAGAACTTTAGTGAGCAAATGCGCGGCTTGTTTATCCATTTGTGTGACGCGACTGGAGCACTACGACCATACGATTAATACGATATTATATGCGAACGCGTGTGTACCGCTGAGTTCCAGACAATACATTGATAATCCAATAATCGCGGATCGGTCGAGGACTCGTGTGAGAGAGGAGAGCTGAGAAAAGAAAAGAAAAATGAAACGAAATAGAAACGAATAATGATTGTTGATAATTTATTATTATACATATACGATACCGAAACAAAACGAAAAAAATAAGTCCCGATTGAGATAAATCTTCGCTGAGTCAAAAGATACTTCCAACTTGTGTTATTTTTTTAATTCTCGTACAATAAAAACGAGAGTGGAACCCGAGACGCAGCATGTTTTTGCACACTTTGTATACCGGCGGATTCGCAAAAAAAAAAAAGAAAAAATACAAAAAAAGATACCGAGAAGTGTTCACAAGACTTTTCTCAGAAGGCGTTATTGTATACACAGGAGCTCTAACGGGGAAAAAACAAATTTGGTAACGCAATTTTTCCGTTTCGGCGGGCGACTCAGAGATGAAATAATCAATTAGAATGCATGGTACTCCAGTCACTCGACGCGTGTGGGCGAGCGTGATGGAAGGTTAATTAACTGATGCGTAATGCGATTTTAGCTGAGCAAACGAAAAATGGTGGAATGAATAAATGAATTTGATGTTTAGACGCTGCCTCCCGTATGTGCCCCGAAAAACAACAACAACAACAACACAACCACAAAATCTCAGAAGTTAAATAATTAATTGTATCTCCTGAACACATTCTCTATCCAATCGGTACCCCGAAGAACGTATTATACTATATCGAAATAAATTCGCAAGAAAAAGTACAAGAGATTCGACGTGTTGTTGTGCACTTACGAGGTACTCCTGTATTTCCCAGCTGTCCGGATCTCCCGAGGATGTGTGTATATATATATATATACAGTCTAGGTTCATTGACACGCCTCTCGCAGAGGACAACGAACCGGACGTCCGCTTTAAGATTGTGTACACTGTCCAGCATCGGAATAGCCTCTGTGTTGTATAAACTATCATCTTTATTGTCCATAGTACATCCGTTTTATCAGAGCGCCTCCCGACAAAATCCAACGTTTTTCGTTCACTTACTTTCATACATTATTTCTTGTTTGTTTTTTTAATAGGAGTAAACAATTGTTCTATAAAGTATATGCCATAATCAATCATCGTGCTGCGAATGTTATTTCGCAATTAACAATCGTTTATAACACCAATAAAGTAATAGGGGGGGAGAGGCAAAGTGAAAACTATTGACGCGCAAAACATCGAGATATTGCGTCCGAAAGAATCACTCGAGAGTTATCGTTGTGTCGATTGCATTATCGGACGGCATAAAGGGAACTTCATTTTTTAATAGTGAAATACAACGAACAGATTTGTAACTAATACTAGTTTGTGAACGTCTAAAAAGTTGGTGCGTCACGACATCCTTTCAAAACAGGTCGAAATTCGATATTCCCATTGTTGCCCTTTTGTTCGCGTCGTAATTGATCAGGGTCGTATTACCAAGTTCGCACCAGGTAAAGTAAGCTGGGGCCAAACCGTGTATCTTTAAATCTCCCGTTTCTGTCGCTTGCTACATTCAAGATGGATTCCAAATATATTTGAGACGCATCACATACGTTCTGTTACCTACTTTCCTTCCCTTTAGAGTTGCAGAGAAAAACCTCTGCAACTCTATGCACTTGTAAATTGGAAGTGACGTGATGACGAGTAACTTTAAAAATTTCATCGTGACGTAACTTCCGGTTTCAGAAACTCATTTTTCAACCGGAAGTGACGTATGCCTGTGTGACGTCACTTCCGGTCAAAAACCGAAATTTTCAAACCGGAAGTGACGTTTTTCTGTACGGCGACAATTCCGGTGTAAAACTAAGATTTTCATACTGGAAGTGAAGGCAGAGGATATTTTTTCATTTTGCTCCGAAATGTATTTAGAATGCAGCCAGTGACAGAAATGTGGGAATAAAGGGATACAGGAAAGTGGGTAAATGAACGTGTGTGATAAATTTCAGATGTATTTGGAATTCGTCTTGAACGAAGCCAGGAACCGAAACGCTTGAATTAAGGAATACACGGTGAGCGCTTCAACGTCAACGAATCTCAGCCCCGGGCAATATAGTCTACTTCATATAGTCTAGTATCACCGGCCTGCCGGATAATCAAAAAAACAAAAGTCTGAGCTTTGAGATTATATACAAAGTTAAAACCATGTAACGTAGATTTGTGCTGTGGAAAGATTTAAAAAAAGTTAAATATGACAGACATGAAACTCTCGTTATTGTGCACTGAATGTCGGTGATAAACTGTTTACAGTAGTGGCCGCCGAATAAATCGGATAAATAAACATAAACTTTCAACGGTTCCTCGGGGCATCGGCTAGTCGACCGACAAAATAAAATCGTTCCTATCAATCGGACCATTCCTCGTCGATGCTGAAAATGACAATCGTATACACCGATTAGACGAGACGTTAATGCTATATCGATTAACACAGAAGCCCACAATAAGCCTGTTTCACCATCACCAAAAAAAAAAGAAGATATCGCAAGTTAAATCGGCGAATAGCCAGAGGAATAGTAATTAATAATATTATAATATTACTAATTGATATAATTAATTATATTAACAATATTATAATATTAATAATTGGTAAGTTTAGTGAAGCTAAAAATGAATATCACAATATAAGTTCGAGGGATGATTACTAGGCGGCGAGTGAACAGTAATTCCCGTAATAAAAACTCAAGATACACCAACCACTCCCGAATCCTCGTGTCCCTCTCACGCGTAATCCTATAAAACTGAAAGCGTAGCAGATCCTTATGTACACGTAGAAGATCATTTCGTTTCAAGATCCACTCCTATCACGTTCCGACTAATACTGAACTCACCCTGAGAATAATGATGAAAATAAATAAAAATAAATAGTGATACATAAAGGTACGAAGCGTCGACAAACCCTGCTGTTAGAGATTGAGATATGCAAATGCCACACACGCCCTTGGCACGATTACAGGTCAAGCTGATGGTGTGGCGTCACACGAAAAAAAAAGGACTTCGCACATTGAATTATATACTCAATATAGACCCGTGACTCGGACGACCGCGTTTCTCTTTGACGTGACCCTCGCTTCTCGTCTCCGTCGGTGTTTCGGCGTTGAGCTGAGCCGTCGATGCCGTCGTCGTCTCCTCGTCAGACTCGATCGGGCTTATCCTTATCGCCTGGTACCACTGATTCGTCAAATCGGTCATCTGGGATTTGCAGTCCTTCAACTCTTGCTGGGTGAAACGACGCGTGAAGAATGGAATGAAGAACTTGAAGTCCCAGCGTGCAAAACCTCGTATACGCGACTGCAGAAACGATACCTCCATCTCCTCCTCGGTCAGTTCGGACAAGTGTTCCGAATCTATCGTTTGACCCTGTAATTCGATGAAATTCGGGAAAAAAATATATATTTATATTTTTTTTTGCTCAGCACAGTGGAATAAACTTTCGCGAGAATCTAACAGATTTTCATACCCATTCTCTCGTTTTACTGAGCGATATCTCCTTGTCGCGTTTCTTTCGTCTGCTGCTCTTCGGTTTCTTCTCGGCTCTGAGGAACTTCAGCAGGGGCATCGTCGATCCGCCGAATATCAAAGTCGTGAAAAGCACGATAATCAGTGTAGTCGTGATGATAACGTGTCGGGTTTCGTCGCTGAAGTTCAAGTGAAGGGAGAGCGCGTACGATATAGCACCACGCAGACCGCTGAACCACATTATGAACATCATTTTCTTGGTGATCTGGTGCTCGCGGAAGCGATTTACCAGCAGAGCCAGCGGGAATATATTGGCGGCTCTGCCGATAAGGCAGAGTATTATGGACCATATCACCAGAGCCGGTTCCGCCTGCAATCAATAATAACCAATCATTTTACATTACTTCTTTGCTTCACAGTAAGTATTCTCATCCACCGCCTCGTCTTTTTCGTAACATTATGTGAAACACCCTCCTCCCCACCTAAATCGGGCTCGGTCGGTATCAAAAACTGTAATCAACTTTCTTCACGGTTTCTCGCATGCGCGGTCCAAAGACGGCTTAAGACCATATGAAACACCCCCCTCCCCGTCCATCGCTGGCTCAGTCGGTATCAAAAACTGTAATCAACTTTTCTCACTGGATCTCGCATATACGGTCAAGAGAAAAGTCTCATGGGAAGCCGGAATTATATCCGCTTCCGATGAGATTTTTCCTTTGACCGTATATGCTAGAATCCATTAGAAAAGTTGATTACAGTTTTTATTACCGACCGCGGTATTGCACATGCTCTTAAGCGCAAAGAAATGTATCATCGAAAGCCGAAACGATATCCACCTTCGACGATACTTTAATTTTGACCCTACATGCGAGAACCCACGAGAAAAGTTGATTGCAGTTTTTGATACCGACTGAGCCCCGAACGGACGGGCAAGGAAGGTGTTTCGTGTTTTACTAAAACCCACCCTGTGTCTGAAACTGAAGAGGGCCAAGCCGAGATAGGCGAAGACGCAGGTCTCCGCGATGAAAGCGAGAGTTCTCATCGTCTGCTGCATCGTTATCTGCGTAACGGTCGAGAGATTGAAATGCGTGTAGTGCGACATTACGATACCGTTGAATAAAATCGCCATGATACCTGCGAAAAAAAGCACACAATAAACAAACAATCCCCCGATAAAAATCGTGGCAGGCTATTTATTTTCTCGAACGTACCGGACAGTTGTATTCCCTCAGCGAGTACGTACGGTGCGTAAGTGAACACCAGCATGATGCCAAACTCGAGGGAAGGATTTTTCCGGAGATCGACGTGCTTCAGCAGAAGCGCGCTTATCAGAGCGAAAACAACGCCGATTCCCGCCGAGGCGAAGAACATAAGGCAGAATCTATTGATACCCAGGATAATAGCCTCGCTCGTCGTTCCGGCGTTGTTGGACTCGAGTATGGAGGTGGTGAGGACAATGGATATCGCGTCGTTGAGGATAGATTCTCCGAAAACGAGCATGTTCAGTACGGGATCGACGTCGAGGGCGTGAAATATGGCGACGGTCGCGACAGGATCGACGGCCGATATGAGAGATCCGAAAGCGAAGCTCTCGACGAAACTGAGCTTGTACGCCACCTCCGCTAGTCCGAGCAGATAAATACCGCAACCGATCACGAAAGCCGATATGGCCGTGCCGAATATCGCGAATACCATTATACTGCCGATATTTTGAAAGAAATTGCCCTTGTGAAGATTGTAGCCCGACTCGAAGATTATCGGCGGCAGAAGAACGAGAAAGAACGCGGTCGGCGAGAAAGCCTCCTCCTTCCGCCAGTTCGCTATGTTCTGATGGGACATGAGATTTATTATCATGCCGATCGCACCGCCGAGAAACACTATAACGACGGATTCCGGAAGATACTGGAAATTCGTCTGAAGCATGAGATGAATGAGAAGAATGCCCAGAGCGAGGACGCAGAGGACGAAGAATATCGACATCGAACTGTTGTGCTCCTCCTCGGCGGAGCCCTTGTCGGGAAGGACGGGCTCGGCGGGCGTTACGGTAGTCGTACTGGTGTTCGTGGAATTCGTCGCTTCCGTGGTGCGCGACGTCACGGGCGAGGGCTCCGTCGTCACGAGCGAGACGTTCTTTTCCGGAAGTGGCTGAGTCGAGGAATTTCCGAGGGGACTCGCGGTCGACGGAATTTTGACGGTGTCATTGCTTTTTGTCGTGTTTTCTTTTGACCCGGGGAGGGGGGATGTGGGCTTCGGTGTACCGTCGACTTCGTTGTTCGGCGCACTCGGGGGATTCTTGGTCGTGTTGTTTTTCGTTGGTTCGACGCTCGAGGAGTTGCTCGGGACCGGAGCGGGGTGACTCGTCGACAGGTTGACGGACGAATTCGCGATGTCCGTGGCATTGACGTTGGCGAGGTTAGGAGCCTCCTTGGCGAACGACACATGGAGACCTTGAATCGCGAGAATCACCGCCAGCGTCGCGTGGAAAGTTAAACCCATTTTCTTTGTTTTGTCGAATGACTCGCGGGTGCACGTGAAAAGAGAATTCTTTACGATTCGTTCACATTATAATCGTTACGGGACGAATCACGGGCTCGACACTTGCGTCCGTTCGTCTGCTGACGTTTGACGTAGCGATATTGCGAAATCGTCTGCTGTCGGAAAAGTACGGCGAAGCCGGGCAGTGACATTGGTGTACTGTGACGGTATCGCGGGACTGGTGAATGTACCGCGTCGGTAAAGACGATCGACCGAGTACACGTCCGCGTCGGCAGATGGCGCTCGACATTGGCGCGTCTTTTGAAAATCATATCTGTTATACGACCGAAAAAGATATTTGTATAATAATAAAAATTTATTGTCCTTACACGATCTACGATCTGAGACTTTCGAATCGAAAGTGACTTATTTCAATTATGATATCACTTCCGGTCGAAAAATTAGGTTTTTATGCCGCAAGTGAATTATTTCCAGTATGACATCACTTCCGGTAGAAAAATTCTATTTTCAAACCGGAAGTGACGATGGAGGATTCCAGTGGGATTTGCAATGATGAGGGGTTGGGCGGGCGCCTAGCGGGACTCCCTGGATTAATGAAAAATGGGGAAAAACAAACAAATACACAAACAACTTTATAAAATATATATATATAAGATAATACTCTGTTTCGCGAAAGGCAGTTGCGCCAGGAAAAATAGAGATACGTTAGCCAGACATGATTTGATAAATACTGTCGGTACTTGGTATGTACAGCGATTTGATTATGAAAATGATAATACCTAATCGGCTTACTCGCGAGGTTCGGATCCTCAGTACGTATGTATCGTGTGGAGTATCATCGGTGGAAAAATGAGGACTACAGCACCGATAAGGTAGGTCGTTGAACTGCCGATACTCCAAAAAGCTGCAACATTACGTGACATTTGAAAAAAAAAAATTGATATTTGAAAAAAATTAATGGATCTTATAATGCAATGTCTATTAGGGATAAACGCTGCTCACCTATGGAGGCGATTATCGGACCGCAGGCACGCGCCAGCGCCCCGAGCGATCGGAATATCCCTGTTATTGTCCCTTTTTGATTTTCAGGCCCGACCCTCGTCACGAGAGTCATCATGCAAGTCACCGCCAACGCCGTTGCTGCATCATGATTTATAGTTTTTTTTTTTCATTCTATGACATTATCGTGGGTAACGGAAGTCGATACCGATGGTTATAGTCGTACTTACAAACCGAGAATACGAAGACACCGATGTAGAGCCACCACAATCCTCCGGCGGTGCCGATGAAGACGAATGCCGGTATGATAAGCCACAGACCCTTGAAAAACATAAACATAACGGCGTCAAAGAAGTTCTTCGATTTCGTAGAAACTCGCGAACGTTTCGACGGACTCACCATCTCGGCGAAGAACTTAGTTTTTTCCGCTGGTATTCGCCGTACGAAATGTCCCTGAATTATCGCCATTGTAAGGCCGATTCCGAGGAACATCCAGCCCTGCTGCATGCTCGTAAATCCGAACGTGTGATGGGTCAAAAACGTTAAAGTGAACTCAAGACCGCTGTAGACGAATAGGTAGAGGAAGTAAGAACGGCCCAAGGTCCGCAAGGTCTGCAGCTCTGAAAGATTCAAAGATTCAATTTATTGTCGTCCGTCCGAAGGATTCAATCGCGCAGCTTATCGATGTTGTTCCTTACCCTGTCGAGCCAGACCCGAAACTCCGTTGAATTGAAACAAATCGACGGGATTTATGTAAGTCATTGCACCCGACACGCCAGACCTGAGGGATTCGGCCCTACGCCCTACAGGCAAACTCTCCTCCAGATACCAAGCTACGTAGGCGAGATCGCTCACAGCGAGGAGAAAGGCGAACAACGCCGGATAGGCGTACCAGTGCTCGGCCCTTTCTCCGCTCGCCGAGACTCTGGCGAATATAACGCCGATCATAGGGCCTATGACGAATCCTATGGAAAATGCGATGCCCACGAGAGCCTGAAACGCGAAAAGATACAAATAAGCATAATCAATTTAATGGTTGATGAGGTCGTCCTAATCCGAGCGTCTTTTACCATGGATTTTCCTCTGGTCTTTGGAGACGTAACGTCGCTCATAATTGCCATCGATAGGCTGATGTTCCCTTTGCTGATACCACCCACGAATCTCGCCAGAACGAATATAGCAAAGTTGTAGGAGAAAGCCCACAGCAGATACGACAATGCTATACCCAGTAGGCAGAGAAGCATCAGTGGCTTTCTTCCATAAACGTCCGACAGTGCTCCGACTATCGGCATCCCCAAAAATTGAAGAAAGGAGTACATGGATCCGAGAAAACCTGCAAACAATTATTAACATTATTTATTTATTTATTGACGAACGAGCCCTTTTACATTTACAATTTTCCAGTTCAGATAACAAATATGAACCAAAATATAGCATGTGTAAACATAATAACATCGTTATATATAAAATTATTTTTTTCCTTTTTATATTTCACGGCCGACATTCAAAATTAAACAAAGCCATTCCTATCATTCGTTTCTCACAACTGATGCTGGGTCGGCAAATAGATGGAAATAGATCGAGAACTAGATGCAAATAGATCGACAATGCAAGTGTTTTTATTAATTTTTTAAAGATTTATAAACTAGAAAATTGAGACATACCACCAAAGAGCACGGAGCTGAATCTCTCAGGGGCATCAAGGTAGACCTGAATACTGTGAATTCGGTGGAGGATCCAGCTGTAGAGTCCTTGGCCATTGTCGAGCTCTTTGTAGTGATCCAGCAATGCAGGCAGCAACGGTAAAATCATAGTAAACGCCAGTAGATCCAGTATCAAAGAATAAAATACAACTAATACTGTGCTGGATTTTTTATCTTCTTTTGTATCTTCCATGTGCATAGTTTCGGGAACTGCACGGTTGGATCTCTGCTTGATCTCCATTATGCACATTGGTGAACAAGTGTGTGAGAAAAAATTTGAAAATAAAAAAAAATAAAAAAAATTAAGTCAACCGATGCACCGCTCTTATGTTTATTTTGAATTTGTTTCAGTGTGTCTTGTTCTCGTTATTCCAAATAATAAATCGTTTTAATTGGCTGCTCGGCGAGCCTTATCAGTCAGCACAACCATCGAGCTCGATTTGAAAGTATATACTAACGGACGTTATTCTCGCCGAGTGTTATAACCGGATTTTTTCTCTACAATTGTGTATTTGACACACACGCGATTCCGAACAATGTATGCATAACAAAGGAGTGTCGATGTCAATGGTGGATATATATATATGTATATATATATATATATATAAGCGTGAAAATGTATTGTACAAAGATTGTTCCGTTGATATCTCGATCTATGATTGTCTGGCAGGCAGATAAAATATTTGTCGATTAATAAAAAAGATTAACCGGTCACCGGTAAAACTGTGGCGAGCACATCACCGCAGGAAAGACGAACAAGCTTCCTGCCACGTGGAGAAGGACTCCTCGCGAGCAAAGTTTCGTTTTGACTGATAAATAAGGCCACTTTCTAGACGAGCCGAGCGAGCAACGGGTCTCGCTCATCGTGCTAGGTGTGTACGACACGCGTTTGCGACCGTAGAAAAAGGATTGGTCGCTCGCGACGCTTCGTAAGTGAAAGGCGTCGAGCGTCATCCTATTTATTTTCATACGGAGAGGCAGTGCGCGGGCGCGCACGGCGAGTTTCACGACGATCAGCTGATTCCTCCCGTCGAAACTGCGACGCTTCATCGTGGCTGATAACGCAGATCCCCTACTCATTGGCTCTCCATAGGCGTAGCACGGACGCTCATCCCAATATCCTGCAACATACATAAACAGATTGATAATTTTTCAAAAGTACGTTTTTTAAAACGAAGGAATTAATACATATAATATGACGATTGCATTTTACAGCTTTGTACTTTTTTCTTTTATTATCTCGATATACCGCGTTACGATAATTCACTTTTTTGGGACCGTTTAGGGAGTTTTTGTACTATGCAACTTTTTTTTTTTACCATTTATCGTGTTTTTGTGCTCATTCGATACACCGCGTTACGTATAATTGTTTTCCGAAGAAACACATCGACGACAGTGGGAATCGACAAAATTGACGCTGTACGAAAAAATTAAAATAATCGTTTCTTTAAACTCGCTAACGAATATTATCTAGCGTCGTGAGGCCCGTGAGCAACGGTTTCGTCCGAATGTTATATGCCGCAAGTATCATCATTTTTATTTGTCAGTGAAGCGAAAAATAGCTTGGGCAGGCGCACCCTCGGGCATTACGTGTGTTCGACATCCGGCGGCCGGCAGCCGCGGCGCCCTGGAACACCAGTAAAGCACGGCACAGCGTACATTCGAATGTGCACTGGTGCCTGCAGATCCTCAATATCTTTATTTTTATTTATTTTTTACCGTTCGTACTAGAGAATTAAGAAAACGTGTGGCCAAAAGTGTGGCAATTTCGCCGACGTCGTCATGTTCGTCTACAATTTTGCTCTACCGAAGGAAAAACTGAGATCCCTCGCACCGGCATGCACCGGAGTTTCCTCCGGACAAAGCGACCTATTGAAACTCGCTTTCGAAAGCAACGCGGCTACCCCGTAACGAAACACCGGCGGTCCAAACGTGTTGCTCTTCGCCGTTCGGCTCTGCGGTACGCAGATGGCCAATGGATTTTTTTAAATTACCCTAGAAACTTCGATAAAACAAGCAATCGAAGATACACGTCGAATCCATGTATATGATTTTCTTCTTTTTTTTAACTATCATTGCAGACTGGCGTCGTTTTACCTGTGGATTCGAGGTATTTGGAACTCCGCTCGGCGGCGAGCAGGTGGCGAGAAGGGCCCCGGCTCGAGGAGCATCGGCGATGGTTAAAAATTTAAGGAAGGAAGCGTCGAGCGCTTGCCATCTGGGCCTGGCGTGGTGCAAGGGCCTGCATACGACACGTATTTGCGTTGCACCAGCAGCGGCGGCAGTCCCGGGTTCCAACCACCATCGCAGCAATCGAATCATCATCATCGTCATCGACTGCACCGGTGCGTCCGTCAACATCCAGACCCTCGCCAATGCGCGCGCATCGAGATTTAATATTCTACTTTCTTCCTCCTCGTATGTGTCTCAGCCGGTACATTTGTAACGATAATTCAAACGTATGAAAAAAAAATACAATTCGGGGGGGGGGGGGGGGGGGGGGGGGGGGGGGGGGGGGGGGGGGGGGGGGGGGGGGGGGGGGGGGGGGGGGGGGGGTAAGAAAGAAAAGCCGCGAACAATGGGACAAAGAGAGGTTGAATTTTCGACGGTACCCGCCGCGACCGGCTGCTCGTCGGTACAAAGTCCCTTACTCTCGATACGCTGCCGCTGCCACAGCAGCCTGCCTACCAATACACGTACTTTGCCTATGTAGTGTTATAGGTGGTACACATAGGTTAGGAAGCAGCGATGCGCGCCCTAAAGGCATCACCGAGCCACCGGTCTCGCGGGGCCCAGCCTCGTTCCGAGTCGGATAAGGGTGCGATTTTAAAGGGAAGAAGAGCGAAGAAGAAGAGGAGGCCCGAAGCCACGGCCGAATATAATTCGAACAAGGGAAAGGAAAAAGGAAGAGGACCGGACGGCTCGAACGGGCGGGCGTACGTACTGTGCGCCGTACGAGAAAGAAAGACCCGTCGAGGTTTGCCGGATTCAACGGGCCCGAGGGGCTGTTCGGGGCTCCTCTCCGAACTATTTCGAACGGAGAAGGACGGAGGTAAACTACAATCAACGGTGGAAATAAAGATCGAAAAAAGATGCCAGAAGTACTAGGCGCGCGGTATATACCTTACGATCGTAAGCATAAGTATAAGCGCGTGCCCGCGCAACCGACAGCAGATGCGCCTCTGAGCGCAGCTGTCCTCCTACAAGTGGTTCTCAATCATCCCCATTTTGTCTCTCGGGGATTCGCTCGGGACTAATGGCAGCGAGTATTATTTATATCGTTTTCTCGTTAACCAGCGGTGTCCGGTTTGGCATCGATAATTTGGTCGATCTTTCCGCTGCAACGAAATCTCATAGTCAATAGAGATTTGCTCACTGTACGGGCAAGTACGACGCTCATTCGTGAATATGCTTTTCGGGTACGTCCGCGAGCCCGATAGCAATCTCTACAATGGGCTCTTTGTGTATCACCTGTGGCAATTTTTGTGAGTTATCGCTACAGTGCTGAGAACACTGGCTTTTCGGCAAAATCGTGTTGAACGTCCTCGTCGGATCAGCCGGACGAATTCTGTAATGCAACAAATTTATGACATGTCATCGATCGAGATTCGCAAAACATGGACGGGCCATAACGTATAAATTAATAATGTATTAACGATTCAGGGTCGAATCACCCATGAATGGATTTAACATTTTCTTAGAGAATAAAATAATAACAAAATCGAAAATGTACCAATGATGCAGAAAAAAAATGAAAAAGGATGTTTTATGACCCAAAACTTCAGGTCGCTGTCATTGGAACCTTTGGTACAGCAAATTAAGACAGTTACTTTGCGTATCGCATAGTTCATCGAATTACTTAAAGACCGATAAACTACCGCGCGCATTTGCACAACACTCTCTACGAGTGCTTTTGTTCGAGATTTCGATGCTGCAAACAATGCCGATTTATTTCAGTCTTAAAGATGCAATTCCAAAACCGCAATGGACCAGCAACGATCGTTCGAAACACGTGTTAATAATTCGATCCCGAGTCGAATAATATTATTGCAGCATAGGTAGTTCAAGGTTGAATCTTAGCGTGCGAGTCCCGCAGTTATGTACACGTGGCTGCCCTTCGCACTACATAACCGGCACCGTCCGATATAATTTGATAGTATATAGTATTTATATCCTTTGTGCAACATCTCGCATAAGTAGGGTGGGCCTGAAGGTAGGTATATCGTTAGAAAACTCAACGGTCACACGAGTTTTTTTTTCTTTTCTTTCCTTTCTATCGAGTTCGGTCGGTGGCGCGGCGCGAGGTACCTGGTGAGAGCCGACGAACGCGAGGAGCCGCACGAGAGGGATCCGGGCCCGGGATTCGCGGCACCTAGCGCGAGCGCGAGATCTCACAACGTGTTTCGTCCGTCGTAGTACGGGGCAGAGCCCGGCGAGCGGCAACAGGGTGGCGACGACGAGAGACGAGGACGAAAAACAGGACAGCTGATAGAATTTTGGCGGGATCCACACGCGTCACGAGACGACAACGACAAAGAGCCCGAGAACCCCGAGAGGAGAACGTGAAAAAAAAAGACGCGAAGCACGAGCGTCAGCGGACCGGGAGAGGGAGGGAAAAGATCGGGGCGGAGGGGAGGGAGGGAGAAAAGGGCGGCTTCGGTGCGCCCGTTGTTGCTGTTAAATAAGAATAAGAGATTCTCCCCACCAGGGTCGACGCGGGCCAGCTCGGACTCGGGCACCTATATAGCCAGAGGCGTTCATGTACTTGGGGGCCCCAAAAGGAATAAAGAGGCGGGACACCCGGTCATGGGCCGCAGTTTGCCCGAGAACGCTCTGCGTGAGACATCTTCTCCTGGCCGTACCCCGGACTGGCTCGCAACTCGGCGGCTCGTCCTCTCGGCACTTCGGGCATCGCCGACGTTGTATTATCCTCGCTGTGCCTCACTTCTCGCACGGATACTCGGACGGAGATTCTACGAAGATAATAATCGACGGAAAGAAGAAATATATATAATATATATATATCGAAAGGAAACGAAAATATCTCGAAACAGAACAAACGACGAAATACTACGACAGTTCGTCCGAGTGAAAAATTCGCGTTTATTTCGGCAGTGTTGTGTTTAGTGCAAAAAAAAAAGATCCGAGAGCTTATTTATTTACGCGCGCTTGTCGGTAGTAGAACGGTTTATATGGTGAATTGGTGATATATTATTTGCTTACTTTTAATCCTTCGTCGCGTATATATGTGTATATATAGAAACGCTAGTAAAGTTACTATATAACATATATATAGTAACGATAGTATAGGTAGAACAAGCACGAACCTTCGGGCATCGTATCTGTATCGTTTCACGGTAATATAATAATTTCGTATTGCCTGAGAATTTGATCGTAGTCCTAGACTCAAATGTTACGCGAGAGATCGGGTAAAAAAAACTGCCGCTGACTTGTAGGGTAGCTTTGTCGAATTCCCGAGCAGCCGCCGTGCCGATAAATATTATGTTTCGCCGTCCCGCTATCTCTTCTAGTATATAATTTGTAATTCGGAATTGACGAGCTCTCTTCGATTTGGAGACTGACCATCAAGGCCACATCGAAGAGCGACCGGTGTTGGGTAGGGCACTACTTTTGTGCTCGATCGTGTTCCTGCTGCATGCACGTGTGTTTATATTGCGCGCACATCTATAGCTATTGCCGACAATACGATAGACACTGGGGACAGTGCGGATGTACGGGAAACTATGATAATTGCATCAAAGATAGGTCGAGATTTGTGACAATGTTTCGTCTCTGCAATCGTCCAATATTGCACTTGTCCCGGCCTATCGAAATGCATCGATAACGACACCATTGTATTTGCATTACTTCGGCGTCACGACCAACGATCAAATTTACAGCGAGAGAAAAAAGAAAACAAAACAGCAGGCGAGCGAGAGAGGAACGGGGCAGCTCTCCATTGTTTATCGAGACTTCGGCAGGCGGGGATGTGGGCATCATTTGTGTTATATTTGTATCATATTGCACTCGTCCCGGCCTGCTGAATTTTCTCGAAATATTCGTCGCTTCCGCTGCCGTGAAAGTTCCGCACTCCTCGCAAATAACATTGTTACAATTGTATATCCATAGTGTATATGTATAGATAGGCTGCATCGAGAAACCGAATTCTAATTTCCTCTGGACGTCGAACATTTTGTGAGACACGGTACTCGTATAATGTTATTCTGTGAGAATAATAACACTGTTGATGCACACGAACAAATCGCTTATTCGTTTATTTATTTGAGATAAATAATTCATCCTGTTACCATCACCGTAATTCCTTTCTCCTGTGCAAAAAAGTTATCCTAAATACACCCGAAGCATGTCTATTGAGAATAAAGGAGGAAGCCGGCAGAAACAGCTGATCTTGAGAGGCGTTTTAGCATCGAAAATAAATCCTGCGCTGAGAAACTGCGGAGTATTTTTTTAAGTAAACGCAGCCGCGTATGGAAGGGGGGGAAATGTCTTTGTTCGTGCGGTACATTGTAAGGGGAAGTTGTTTGCAGCCTGCACAGACCGCCCGGTAAACACTGCTCTATATACACTGCGAGAGATTCGTGAGAAATTTTTTTTTATGTCACTCTCCGGAATGTATTCGCATCGTCTTTGTTGCCGTGACCTTCGCGCAAAATCTCGTCCCCAAACACGCTCTACGGGACGATTCTCAAATTTCGTGAGAGGAACGCCTACGGTCTTGATACACTTTGTTATGTGTCATCCGATCGATAACTCTCCCTAAAATCTACTGCGTACTATTTAATACTACGCAGCGAGTGAAGGGGTGCATTTCAATAACAAGACACGCGTGGCCAGTACGACGCAAGAACACGTCATTTCCGAGCGTGAGCTCGGTACATTGAAGCTGACCGGCTTCGCGACAATGTCACGACTGTTATATCGGAACCTCAGTCGTACAGTCGTATACAGGTTGACCTTCGCACGACCTCTCGCGATAGGTCTCTCGTAAGGCAGTTCTGTAACGAAATCGCAACGAAAACAATGTCGCTTCTACTGTTTGCGAAAAAAACCTAACGGTCACTCTTCTAGCAGTTCGTTTCGATACCCGAATTATTCGGTAAGCCGTGAAAAGCGTTTCCGGTTTCGTTTATAGACGAACGACGAACCCTCGGCGGTAAATATACACGCCACGAGTTTATGTACTATTAGAATCTGGATCAAATGTGGACCGTACACAGAGGACGAGATGTAAAAGTGGGTGCGCGAGCTCATGTGAACGTTACGTTCGATCGAGTGAGAAAATACAATAAAAGAAGTACGGAGAGGTGGACCCTACGGAGAGTAAATCCTGTTTTCCATTCATGCAGAAAAGACGTGTGCAAGCTGCCACGATTTTATGCACAAGTGTGCACTATATATATGTATGTGTGTGTGTGTGTGTGTGTGTGTGTAAACGTAAATACAGGAGTGCGGCTGAGAGAGCTAGTGGGACGGTCGCCCCGCCGATGTAGCGCACCGCTACATCGGCAAGCATCCCCCTCAAAGAGTCCCACGGTTTCGGATGAAACACCTGGCTCTCCTTGCACACCGCACGGACCTCTACCCACCCGGGGGACCCTACAATCTCACCAACACTCCGATGGACTGGTTTTCGCTTCCTTATAAACTTTATTCAATTCTTTGTGATACGGCAAAGGGTTCACTGCGCGTTGTACCGTCCCGCCATTCATATGCTAAACAATATATAAATTCGCTCGGATAAAAAAGAATCCCTATCTCGCATTCCAGCTGCCTTGCCGCATGCGCTCTCGTCCTTTAAAAAAAGGAAAGAAACAAAAAAAAAGGTAACTAACGAAACTATGGGATTTCTATAGTGGAGACACGAGTTACGTCGGGGATAGAAAAAAAAATCCGTTGCGATAATAACAAACTTGCAAGTTCGTGCCTCGG
This sequence comes from Ichneumoninae sp. A BG-2022a, assembly GCA_030522665.1. NCBI lineage: Eukaryota > Metazoa > Arthropoda > Insecta > Hymenoptera > Ichneumonidae > Ichneumoninae sp. A BG-2022a. Next base: position 8,768 of record JAPYZC010002569.1, on the reverse strand, counting down.
CTGTTCCATCGACTATTATTGTTATATCTAGAATAGAAGAATAATATATTCTCACCTATGCGACCCGCTTCGGATGTCCTTCTGGCAGCATTCGCGGCGAGCGAAGCGCTACATTCATCAATAAATGATAGAGAACTTTTGCTGATAGCGGAGTGATATATGATTAAATTGCGTAGGGCAGCGTGCGAGACTAACGACCAAACGGCTACGCCAATGGCGCGAAACCGTTGCGCATGCGCATTAGTTTATGCCGGCTCTGCGCGAGGGCGTTGTCGTCGCGTGTTTCCCTGCCGCTGCATCTCACGGTGCTCGGATAACCTCACAATTCTTCGTCGCTATCTTGTTATCATAATTGTAAAAAACTAACAGAGGCACAGTGTAACAGTGAAAAAATGAATTCGTTAGGGGGACGCATTGGCAATAGGTAAACCATGATTGCCATTATCTTACAAGTCGTGTCAGTTCGGCTGGTCTTCGTGCGAGAACATCTTTCTATGTCGCTCGTGGATATCGTCTGCTAATTTCCAATAATCGTTTGATTTAAAGCCCTTGCAATTGATTAATTTGTGCAGCAAACTGGCCCAGCATTTCGTTCGGCAGCTGCAGTCGCCGCGACTACGGAATAGTGCGACGGCCTCGACGGTATCGACCGCCGAACCCGAGATTCGTATACCGCTTAGAAAGGAGCGCAACGCTACGGATATATTACATGTAAGACCCATTTTTTTTTTTTTGCTGTTTTTTATTCATTTTCAATTAACGATTGCAACTTCTCTAACAGGCGTTGGAGAAAACTATCAGCAGAGATCCCACAGCCCCTCACTACAAGTATCACGATGATCCATTTCTCATACCCATGTCGAACCTCGCCAAACGAACTTACGCTCTGTCGAAAGAGTCCGGACGCAAGGCAGCTATGTGGATACTCAAGGAACACGCCAATCTTTTTCAGCACAAACACGCGGAACCGGAGATTCCGGTAAGTCATAGTTTTTGTATTTGCGGTTGGTTCGGCTTCAGCTTGCATGAGACTGGGAGCCTGAAGCAATGTGGAACAGACTCGGTCGATAACAAAAAGTGTAATTTTTTTTTTTTTCAAAGAATTTTAGACATTTTGGGCTACATGCAAATTCAATCTTCCTAATAGAAGTTTAGTTTTGGCATTCTTTAAGGTGATAAACCTGCTGCCCACCTGCCCTTTGCCCAGTTGGTAACAAAAACTGTATTGACTTTCATTTTGAGACTGTAGAGCACCAGGTAACTTTCTCTGTGTGTGGGGATTCCCCAGGGAACAAGATCAACATAAACGCAAAATATTTTGAATCCATTTTTCACTTTATTATAACTTTATTATAAAATAAAATTCGAATTGCAGGGTATATTGCGTATTTGATTAACCCAGTGCGAGCCGTAATTTCTTTTTCATTTTATAGAAAAATCTCAAAGAAAAATGGATTCAAAATTTCAACTCTGTCTCACTTGCCATCATAGGTGTTTAGATTCCCTTTAAAAGCATGTAAAATACCGCGGTCGGTAATAAAAACTGTAATCAACTTTTCTAAACTAAGCGGGTGTTCGCAGTCAAAAGAAAAGTCTCTCCGGAGCCTGGCGTGATGTTCGCTTTCAATGAGACTTTTCGTTTGACCGACGCTGCTGAGACCTGTGAAAAAAATGGATTACAGTTTCTGATACCGACCGAGCCCGGATTACGTGGGGAGGAGGATGTTTCACATAACGTTAAGCCAAAGAATGATTAATTACAGCTTTCGTTATCGACTGAGCGCCGGGTGGATGTGCGCTGGAGGTTTAACATAGGATATATTCTTTTGCAGGCTTTCATGCCCAAGGCAGTATACGAGACCAAGGAACAGGTATCCGAGGAATTGTTGATGAACGTCATAAGAGAAGGAGCTGTGGGCGACGCCCTCACGATCTACGGATTGATAGAGGAAGACGTGTCGGCGGAATGTAAACAGGCCCTTCTTGAATTGTTGTGCTTTTACAACAACGAGGAACAAATCGCCGACGATCTCATAGAGGAGAGATGGTATCGAAATGCTTCCGTACGGCACAAAGTTATGTGGAAGTAAGGCCCCGATTTATTCGACATATTTTATCGTGTGACTGGTAAAACGTTCGAATATGATGTAAACCGAATCTTGTAATTTTCAGGGACAGCGTGTTAGTCGAGCAGCTGTTCGATTTTTTGAAGCAGCAAGACAAAACTATCTCGGCGATGGCTTACAACGCTATGATTTCTGGAACAGCTAAATACAGGAAGGTATGTGCCAAATAATCGAAGGGGGAGGGGGTGGGGGCGTAATAATGAAAAAGTAATAACGAAACACTGAATTCGATCGTGTTGACAGGTCGAGCGAGCGTGGGCGCTGTTCGAGGAATGCGAGTCAAAGAATATCCCGTTGAACTTGACGACTTACAATTCGCTCATTCAATTGATTCCAATACTGAGGGACGGTGCGCCGGAGCGAAAGAGTCTGTTGCTCGAAATGCTCGAAAAGATAAATAAAGCGGGCCTACGACCGAACGTCGGTACATTGAACGCCGCTCTCAAGAGCATTTCCTCGATCCACATCCACAACATCGCGAGGGGCTTGGCGCGTTCGCTCTTCACGGAGTTCAAGAGAATCGGCGTCGAGCCCAGTCTGGCGTCTTACTACTATGGCATGTTAATTTTTCACAAAGACCGTGAGTCTACACTTTGATTATTATTTTTGAAAGATGTCATCATCCTTAGCGGTGTTTTTGTACGCTCGAGAATATTTTTGATAAATGTTTCAGGAGGTCCGGCCAGTACATTTCTTCGTGAAGTTCTCGACGAACTCGAGGGCAAGACTTTCACGATGCAAGATCCCGCCGACGTGGGCTTCTTCGTTAAGGCGATGGAGACAGCGAAAAATCATCTGGACGATCGTAACGTAGCCGATAAAATTCACAAACTCTTGTTGACCGGTGAAAATTACAATTTCATTGGAGAGAGTTTCAAGGTAGGTGTAAAAACCGGGTAGCTTTTTGTTAGATTTCGATTTTTCGTGTGTACTTACTAGAGGCATCGAACTCCTCGAGGACGGCCTATTTCTGACTAGAGTCCGAAATACGATGTTGCTTCTTGTAACATGAACAATCGAACGATAGAAAGATGCTCATAGAAAGTGCTGACCGAACATGGGATGGTGGACTGGGCGCGACTTCTGGATAGGATTTGTTAACGAATTTAGGGATGGACAAATTAGATGAAGGAATTTCAGCAAAATCTATTTAATTTATTCAAAGTAGATTTTTATTTTACCGTTTTACCGGCTGTTTTAAAACACGAGACCACGTCTCGCTGATAGTAGCACTCGATTGAATAATACCTTGCGTTCATTGCAGGAGAGCATCTACTATCGTTTATACATGACGCTGCTGTTGAAAAATCTTCCGTTCGAGGAATTCATGAAGACGTACGATCTCATGGTGCCCCACATTTACATCCCGGAGCCGAGCGTTATGGAAGCGATAGTGACAACAGTGGCGATGGTGGAATCGTCGATGGGTCAAAATACATTGCCGCTTTTGTTTTCGCAAATGGTGATGTTCGATCACCTCGATCGTCAGGATCTAATGACAAAAACTTTAAATATAATGCGGACGAGCTGCTCACCACCGCGGGATTCGCCAGTTAACGAGCAATACGGTGAAGCTGCTTGGACTTTCTGGAATCATACTCTAGTAAGTTTCCACTCGGCCGAGCGAGGCAGTAATTGTCACTGCGAATGTCCAAGTTGGAGCCACATTATTTTGCGAAAACTGCAATTGGCCGAATCGTCGTATGGCCGAAAACCCAATCCGCCCGAACGCACTTCTTCCTTATCGTCACACTTCCGAAATTTTACGTTTTCGGAATCACCAAATTTCCAAAAATTTATTATTCCAAATCTTAATTTAAGCGAATGTTACTCTTGGGAAATTTGTTGCAGGTTATTCCTCCGAATCGTAATTTTTCGGAATAATTATTTCCTCGTATCGTTAAACCTCCAAACGTCAAGACGCTGAACTATTATTCTTTCGAATAGTATTTGCCCGACAAGTAATTTATCCGAATCGATTCGTACTCAGCGTAACATTATTTACGAATATATATCGATTCGTACTCAGCGTAAGATTATTTACGAATAGATATAATAGCAGATAGTCAGACTATTCAGTGATATTATTTAGTTTCGTGATTCTATTGAGTGGCGCTTCGGCGACTTGGTATTCGGCGGTTTAATGATTCGGAGAAATGAAATTATTATTCGGTAAATTGACGTTTGGTTAAATAACGATGTGAACGAATAACGTTTGGCCAACTAAAATTTCCCAAAAGCAACGTTCGCTGAAATTAAGATTCTTCGGTAAATAAAGTTTCGGTATTTTGACGATACGGAAAATAAAGTTTTGATATTTTGACGATTCGGAAAAATAAAGTGGCTCCTCCAAGTCGAAATTTACGATTACTTCCGAAAGAAAAAATACATTAACAAAGTATACTTATTTCAGGAACAAAACCAGTCTCGTATGGTGAAGATATCGTGGACCGGCCCGCTTCTGGCCGACGTCGCGCTGCTGTGTCTGCGAGGAGACAAATTCGAAAGATTCCTCACAATATTATCATACATGGTAAAGGAACAGGCTGCGATTACCGGAACTGCGGAGATCGATCAGCTGAAGGAGATGTTCGAGGCCTGTCTCGCGCGAGGTCACGTGCCCGCAGCTCTCGTAAGTGCTCGAATTGCAGTAACCGAGTGCCCACCCAAACACAAAGAGTTTAAGATAAACTCATTCACGATTATTATCGAATTTGCAGGAAGTTCTGCAGTACTGCGTGGAGGGAGAGTTCGAGGAGGCAGTGTCTATGGGCAAAACTATCCAGGCTACGTTCCCCCTCTCGGCAACCCAAGAGACTCAACTGACTAATTTGGTAGGAATGGAAGTGCTTGACACGAAAGGTTCCACCGCGGAACAGAAGTAGTCACCGCAATAATCCAATTATCTTCGACGACAAGTCATTTTCAACGATCGATTTTTTACATCTGTACATAACATATAAAAAAAACAAGTAAAAAACATGTAAACGTTAATACAAGTCGGTGAGGAAAGTGAATTAGAATCAGCAGTGATTGGCATGTATCAATGTCCTTGTCCCTTGAATTGGGCCTCAAACGATTGATGAATTAAGTTGTCACGCTGGTGGGGGAGTCTCTGTGACCCCCCTCGCTATTCAAATACTCATTTCCTGCATCACACGGTCTAACGTCACGACTCACTGATCGAAGTTAGGGCTCATGAGCCTGCTGGGCAGTACCTCCTTACTCGAAAGAGAATCTCCCGTTCGGTCGCACCGTCGAGTTAGAGCGCAACGAGGTTGCAAACGACCAGTGTACCGCGTAGCCGACGTGCCATAAATCGCTGCAACGAGTATCGCGTTAAATTTCAACGGTAATGGATCGATCATCGGCGAGCGGTCCCCGTTTGACCCTGGAGATGGTGCGGGACATTATCGCGAAGGAGGAATCCGACGTGGACATACAGAGTCTCGAGGAAGAGCCGGGCTCCGGGCGGGGCGACAACTACACCTCGATGCTATATCGAGTTCGGGCCAAGGGTCGGAAGCAACTAACGTCTGAAGAATTCGTACCCTGGGAACGAGCGATTATTTACAAGGTCCTACCGCTGTCGCGGGTACGCCGAGAGGCTTTCAAGAGCGAGGTATTGTTTCGGAACGAAGTCGCTTTCTACACTCACGTGTGGCCGGCTCTGGACGAGCTTCAGTCCAACGGCAAAAAAGTCTTCGGGGGTGTCGCGAAGATATACGTCGCGAGGAGCGATCTCATCGCTATGGAGGATCTGAGGGAGAGAGGATACACAATGGTCGACAGGCGTCAGGGCTTGCAGGTTCATCATCTCAAACTTGTCCTCGAGGCTCTCGCTGGGTTTCACGCGCTCAGCTTGACCCTCAGAAGTTCAAGGTACTCGAGGAATAGTTGCGATTTTTCTTCAGCCTTTCAAGATTTAGAGAAAATTAACCCTTTAACGATCACGAGGAAAAAGAGACTTTGTCGCGACTGTCGTGCCTTTGCGGCGAAATATTCCAGTGATCGAATTATCGAATGAAGATCAATGATTTTTCTATGAATGTCTGAAAATGAGAATTCAGCGGGAAGTCATTTTTCCAGTGATCGTCGAAGGGTTAATGCCACGAACTCGATGTTCATTCCTGACTTTGTTTGCCATTAAAGCCCGGATTTGTTCGCTCATCTGTCGGACGCGAAAAGTGCTGACAGCGTGAGGGAAGCGTTGTTCCGCTTGGAGAACGAAGACTGGTACCGGCAGTATTATCGCGTCGCGGCGAAAAACGCCATAACGATGGTATCGGGATCGTTGCCGAGCAGAGTCGAGCACAAGCGCGACGAGGTAATGAAGAAATTGCGCGATTTCTTGGACGAGGATGTTTTCTTCAGGACAATGTGCGAATTGGCATCGGCCGACGGTGAGTTGACGGTCTTTTGTCACGGAGATTGTTGGACCAACAACATACTCTTCGCGGAGAAGCCCTCGTCGGACACGGAAGTGAGTACTCGCGGCCGACAGCTTCGTGTTTCTCTCCGATGGCATGAAAAAGAAAAAAGAAAAAATTTGATAAAAAAAAAAATCAATTGTACGTGCGTTAGGCCGTTTGTCTCGTCGACTTTCAATTGACACGAGTCGGCTCGCTCGCTCTGGATCTCTCGAATTTACTGTACTGCTGCACGAGCGGCGATATAAGGGAGAATCATATGACGGAATTACTGGGTCATTATCATAGTAACTTGATGGATGCGTTGCGAACGCTGAACCCGACCCAACAGCTGGCTGACGACCCGTCGCACATGTGGCAACTGTGAGTAGTTCTCGTAAATGAGATAAAATCAAAATTAAATAAAAATTCTTCGAATTCAAAGGAATTTAATGATAAAAAAAAAACAAAAAAGAACACTCACGTTTCCAGATTGACCGAGGAGATGAGAAGATGCGGCCGTTTCGGAGCGGGCCTGGCGCTGGACATACTGCCGATCAGTACGTGCGCGAGCGACGAGGCTCCGGACTTGTACGAGGGAGTCGGCGACATTAGCGAGAAAGCTCGTAATCCCCGAGCGCCGCCTCCAGGAGGTGCGGCGTGCGCTCGACTAATGACCGACCTGGTCCTCGAGCTCATACAAAATCGTGCCCTGTAGTTACAAATTTTTGTCTCTCCGCACTCTACTTCAAACGCACACCGTTGACTCTCTTCCTAGATACAAAATATTACTCGATTAGCAATTCGTAGCGCTCGTTTACGTTGCGAGAAAGAGATTATCCGCCGTGTTTACGTAATGCTAGTGTATTTTACACAAAGTTCCCATTACATCGTTTAAGAATAATAAAAAAAAAAAAATGCCGAAGCAAAGTTCATTGATGCATTTTGTTTGTTTGTTTGCTGCTGCTTCGAACGACGAACCCGGTGTGCGAACGAGACTCCCGTCCAGATATCATCGTCGCCCCTAGATCTCCCGTTGCACGATCGTTTTATCCGTAAGTATCGAACAGAACCGTTACGGTTCGGCAATGATGATTCTTCGTCTCGTAGTATAACATTCGGATTCACGCGCGAGACGCAACGCAGGGCTCTCCGGTAGTCGGACCGCTTTATTCGCACCAACTGTTCCATGTCAGATCGTCCATCGGTCAGGCCGAACTCTTATAAAACTCAATCTTGCGGATCCCGGCTTGGACGCTTCCGTTTTTTTTTTAATCTTCCTTCTCGAATACGTTAGTCGTATAGTTTTGTTAAACGATAGTCATTAATTTTTTTTTTCCTTTTTTCCCTTTTTTTCCTTTCAAGTTTGCGCGACCGAATGTGTGTGACAAAAGTGTTGCCCGATTAGCGGAGTTACGCTTGTTGAGGTGACGTGTGAGCCGTCGGCTGTTGTGGCTGTGCCGGTGGCTGAGGTTGAGTCTGCGCCGGAGGCTGCGCGGCTGGCGTCGCTGCGGGCTGTTGTTGCTGCTGAGCCGGTGTCGCCGGCGGTTGAGCCTGCGGCGCTGGTTGGGCAGGCTGCTGGGGCTGAGCCTGAGGACTCGGCGGCTGCTGTTGCTGCTGCTGTTGACCAGCGGTGGGCTGCCACGAGGAATGCTGGCTCGCTTGCTGCTGCTGCTGCTGCTCCTGAGCGATCCTCTGATGAGCCTGCTGACGCGCCCGGAACTCGGCGGCTTTCAGTTGCTCCAGATGGAACTGCTGACGCTCGGTTATGAGCTGTTGCCTCTGGTATTCGAGACCCTCGCGTTCGCGCTCCATCGTCGTTTCCAGCTCCTCGAAGTGGCGCAATTTTATCTCGAGCTTCTTCATCTGAGTCTCGACGAGAAGGGCCACGAGGGACTTTATCTTCCGCTCCTCCACGGCTGCGAGATGCTTCGCTTTCACGGCCGCCGCCGCGAGGGCAGCCGCCGCAGCGGACTGCAGCTGGGCGTCTCGTACGACCTGAACGAACATCGATTTATGGTTGAGAAATAAAATACGTGAATTGTTAACCCTTGAAATTGACGATTTAACCCTTCAAGTGCGGGATGCATGTTTAAGGAGGTTGGAGCGAGTGGTGTTCATTTTGCCGAAATTCGAGAAATTCGGGCAAGAATTGCAAACACTTCCTAATGTTATAAAAATCTGAAAAAATGCATACTTATTATAGGCACTGAAAAGATTCATTTTGCATAAT
>JAPYZC010002568.1:0-24347 GCA_030522665.1 Ichneumoninae sp. A BG-2022a | reverse complement strand
CTCGCTTTCTCCGCTCGCCACGCATCAGTTTCAATGTAGCGAACCATCTGATCTCTTTTCAGCTCTTTTTAAAAATCTTTTTGTTTTTCATATAGAGGTTTTTTATTAACTATTTTTGTGACGCCAAAACACGTTGATAGTTGAATCTAAATTGCATATTGCAAATTGCGCGACACCTTATTGTACGTATTTTACACGTCCATTAAGCCTTGTTCTTGCAAATCTCTCGCTTTCTCCGCTCGCCACGCATCAGTTTCAATGTAGCGAACCATCTGATCTCTTTTCAGCTCTTTTTAAAAATCTTTTTGTTTTTCATATAGAGGTCTTTTATTAACTATTTTTGTGACACCAAAACACGTTGATAGTTGCATCTAAATTGCATATTGCAAATTGCGCGACACCTTATTGCACGTATTTTACACGTCCATTGAGCCTTGTTTTTGCAAATTTCTTTTTTTCACCCTCGCCCTCTCACTACATCGCTTTCTCCGCACTTCACGCATCAGTTTCAATATGGTGAATCATCTGATCTCTTTTCAGCTTTTTTTAAAAATCTTTTTGTTTTTCATACAGAGGTTTTTTATTAATTATTCTTGTGACCCCAAAACACGTTGATAGGTGAATCTAAATTGCATAGCTCCGTTCGCCAAAGCGGCCACCGCACGACACCTTATTTTACACGTCCATTGAGCCTTGTTCTTGTACATTTTTTTTTTCACTCCCGCCCTCCAACTAACTCGCTTTCTCCGCTCTCCATGCATCAGTTTCATTATAGCGAACCATAAGATCTCTCTTCACCTTTTTTTAAAAATCTTTTTATTTTTCATATAGATATTTTTTTTATAATCACACATTTATATATCACACGGAGAAAAATAGTTCTGTTTCTCTAACAAAATGTAGATCGTTAATAATTTATTCTTTTGGCCGTTAAACTATTTGGCTGCCACAGCAAAATATTTTGATGTCCCTCTTTTAACCAGGTAAATGAGTCACGGTACCAAAATTCTCGTCGTCCCATCAATTTTTTTTCTCCGTGTAGTTAAATCTAAATTGCATAGGCCGGACGGGCAAAGCGCGGAGCGCTACCGCATGACTGCATCGTCAGCACACACGACATTGTACATATATTACACGTCCATTGAGCCTTCTTCTTGCAAATTTTTTTTTCACTCCCGCCCTTCCACTAACTCGCTTCCTCCGCTCTCCATGCATCAGTTTCAATATAGCGAAGTGTCCGACCTCTTCACCTTTTTTTAAAAATCTTTTTATTTTTCATACACATGTTGTTTTTTATCAACTATTTTTGTGACGCCAAAAGGCGTATAGTTGAATCTAAATTGCATAGCCCCGATCGGCAAAGCGCGGAGCGCTACCGCATGACTGAATCATCAGCGGGCGAGGAGAGTGTGCCGAGAGTGCATCGCGGAGAGAGGCCCGCGACGGGAGAGGCGCTTCTTCTGATCCCTTCTAATCTGTCATCAAAGCCCCGGGCCCCCCCATACTGCGCTCGCCGTCTTCCGTCTGCTCTCGTGTCCCTCGTTTCTCCCCCCCCCCTTGCCCCTCCTCTCCGCTCTTCCCCCTCCCTCTCCGTATCGCTCGTTCACTCCGGAATTACTTTTTTCCGCGTGTGCACCGGTTGCGCCGGGACACTGCCTATATATATCTATATTCTCATGCGTGCCTGCGTACGTACTTAATACCAGCAAAATGGAGTAGCACGCGCTTGCCGGAGAATGTACACGACGCGCGAGACGAGTCTCTTTCCCCATTGACCGACAGCGTGTCACTCCGACCCGCATCGAACTACCTCGCACACTTCGGTTCCTTCTTTTTTATTTGGAAAATAAATAAACAAGTGAAACCTCCGCGCAAGTGCCTGAATACATCTCTGTACAAAGTTGCAGGAGTCGCACCGATGGTTGAAAGATTGAAGTTTGTCAGTAAACTAAAGATTGAAGTTTGTCAGTAAACTAATTTGTCGGAAACATCGATAATCACACTTCGGTTCTTTTTTTTTATTTGGAAAATAAATAAACAAGTGAAGCCTCCGCGCAAGTGACTGAATACATTTCTGTACAAAGTTGCAGGAGTCGCGCCGATGGATGAAAGATCCAAGTTTGTCAGTAAACAAATTTGTCGGACACTGAATCGATAGTATTAAACCACTATGTTCCAGAGCTGGGCGAATACTTTAAGTGCTTGAATTATGTATTGAACAAGTACTTGAAGTACCGAATATTGGGTAGTTCTGGAGTACACGCTTAGGTACATTTTGAGATATCGTTCTAAAACTGAATACAAATATACTAGGATCAAAGAGCGTTGGTATTGAATTTGGGAAAAATTTATCCAAGCGAGCAGATTTTATGGAATTTTGATTTTTTAGAATAATTACTAAAAATTGTCTCATTAGATAATGAGCCGAAATTTAACACGGGAATGGACTAAGCTGTGCAATGTTTGGTATTAAATTTGGCGCATGTGGATCTAACCGCAAATACACTAAGTGCTTGAATTACGTATTGAAGTAGCAAGTAGTTGAAGTATCGAGCACTGGGTACTTCTGACGTATTGAGTACTGGACAGAACTTCAGAACTTAATAGCTCAAGTTCTGAGTGCTGACCACTGACTCGGTACTTCATACTTCAATAGGTACTTCAAGCACTTAGCGTATTTGCTCAGCTCTGCTACGTACACAACCGCTTGAATGTATTACGCGCAAACACAAATTTCCCATACACACAATATTTATCAACAATTATAATTAATTTCCAAGGTTAGAATCACGGAATAAAACTTACAAACGTTTTTAATCGCAATCTAAGGAACGGAAGAGAAACCTTTCTAATACTAATGAAAATCTCGCGCTGAAGGACTCAGGTCGATGTCCCGTTGTCGATGTGTATAATTATCGTTAGGTATAAAACTAGTATAAGATGATAACTGTATAAATGTATAGCATTGGCAATAAATTTATTTTACTGCCACTGCGAAATAAGTAAATAAACAAAAATGATTTGGCGGCCTCGTAGAAGTAGCTATGTTTTCGCAAAAAAATAAAATTAAATCGAGATTCTAATGTCAGAGTACTTAAATTAGTTTGCAACCTCGAGAAATGCGATTTTTAGCGGGATGTTTAGTGTCCGGATGTATGCATGTGAGTGCATGCGTGAGTAGCGGACTTGCATCGTTTAAAACGACTATAACGCGGAAACGGCTTGAGATGTGCAGTTGCAATTTGGTATACTAGTAAACTGGTCGCGACGCTTCCTGCCGAGCAATTTTAATGAAGATTAAGGCACCGATCGAGATTTTATGCGATTTTGACATTTTTGAAAAATGTGTGTTGTAACTGTAACTTGCGGAAATTTAGAGCCGTCGACCCAAAACGGCATACAAATATAATACTATAATCAAAAACCTTTGGTATTGAATTCGGACAAAAGCTATCCAAGCAGATTTGATGAAATTTTGATTTTTTTTTTAAATTACTAAAAACACGAAGGTATGGAGCTGAACTTTGACACGGAAATAGTCTAACACTGTACAATATTTGGTACTTGCTGAAAATTTTTGAAATTTTATGACATCTTGAACATCTTGGATTTTCCGAAAAATTTGTATTTTATCTCCGACACGAATACGTGCGTCAAATGTCGCTCTAGGAGTAAAATAATTTGTCAATTCATCACCTGTGGGGAAATATACATAAGACATGGCCTCAAAACGTCGGATTACGCAAATTTCAGTCAGCGATTTGCTGCAATAAATTTTGCTGTAACTTTTGACCGTTTCAATGTTATGACACGAAGACATTTGGTTTTGTCACAAAAAAAGCTGCAAAGCAATTTGCACATCGCTACCTCACTTTTTATAATTTTGCCCGCAGCTTCCTCTGCGACGAAGCCAAAAACCGACCAGCGAACTTTCTCACAGAGAAAGCTACGGTTAAAATTATAAAAAATGAGGTAGCTATGTGCAAATAATTCTTAATTGCATTGCGCTAGTTCCCAAGTGTGAAACCGCGCTGCGCCTCGGGCTCGATGATTGTCCGTACCAGAAATCGCGATTTTTATTCCCCTCGAGCGCGCGAGTACAACGGGAATATTGGTAGCCGGCAGGAGAAATCCTTTCGGTGTTGTACACCGGTGAGGGACGCAATTTATTTTTCCGTTAACGCGCGAACGCTCGTGCGAAAATGAGAGAGTCAAAAAAAAAAAAAAAAGCATAAGAAGAAAAAGATTCGATCGTCCGGTCGGGTCGGGCCGGTCCGGGCCGCGAGAGGGAGCAGGAGAGAGAATAGTGTCAAGGAGTCGCGATAAATTCAACAACCGGAGGAGAGGATCCCGGAGGGAGACTCTTATCCGATTCTTTAATTAATACGACCGTTTCCGACGAGCGTTCAACGCATTTCGCAAACAAGAGGCCACTCTCGTCGCCCTCTCCTTCTCACTTTATTTCGTTCTGCGACAACATAGGAATGCCGACCGATCGGGTCTGCATTTCTTCTTTACGATCCTTCGTTCCGATGCAAGTATTTTTATTTTTATTATTCAAAAAATTAACCAAAAAAAAAAAAAATTAAAATTAAAATTAAATTCGAGAAATATTTTGCCTCCGGTTCTCAACGTTCCGCGTACATTTCTGCAGCTGTCTTTTATCCTATTGCGATTGGTTGAAAGCGAGCAGGGGGTGGGTTTGGGGGGGGGGGGAGAGACTGCACAGAGGCGTCGGAAGCCCGCACAGGAATCACGATCGTACGGCGATTAAATGTAACAGAGTGTAACTACGATACCCTAGTTGTGTTCCATAGGCAAGCCGGCCGCAGCTCGCCGTTTATATGCAGAGAGCGAGAGCAAGCGAGCGACTAATGAGCCCGGCGCGCCGCGGTGCATAATTTACTCGTCGATATGAATTATGCTCATGCGGCGTTAATCGATCGATTTATCGCTTTCACAGCCCGTATCTCGTGTATACAAGGGCAAAAAAGGAGAGAAAACAAAATAAATTAAAAGTAAAGAAGAAAAAAATAAAATAAGAAAATGATGAAAGAAGCGATAGCGAGAAAGCCAACTGGTTACATTCAATGATGGACTCTCCGTGGCTCCTCGCGCACTGGCGAGTTACCTTCCTGTTTCTCGCTCCCGATGCGACTATGCGATAATGCATGATTGAATATGCAGATGAGATCCCTCGATCAATTGCTTTCTCAAAAAAAAAAATATATATTGTATTATATTATTTTATCGTTATAATCCTTGGAGGAAGATATATTGCGAAGGGGCTTGAAGGAGACATCGAGAGAGTCGAACCTCGTGTGTCTGCGCCGGGCGATTTTATTGACGCCAGAAGATCCGGTGAGGAAGCAAAGAGAGAAACAAAGAAGCTTTTTTCCCGACTTCGCTAAATAAACCACATTCCTTGCAAGACGGGACGAAAATCGCCTATTATTGACAATTATCTTATTGATCATTATTAACTTGTGCGCATGCGCAGTCCTGTTTCATCTACAAAAAAAAATGGTATTATATTATTTTATCGTTATAATCCTTGGAGCAAGATATATTGCGAAGGGGCTTGAAGCAGACATCGGGAGAGTCGAACCTCGTGTGTCTGCGCCGGGCGATTGATAACAATGATAACATTGATAATATTAATAATTATTAACCTGTGGGCATGCGCACAGGTTGATAATGTTTCACTTAGTGATGGTCATGGGTAAATATGACGATTTTCCGATAGCAGAAATGTGGTTATTGTAACGAAGTCGGAAAAAGCTCGGTTGCTACTCGAGAGGGAACGGATTTTCATCACGTGTAACTTCCGCCCTCGTTTCGCGTCGGCCAGCAAACTTCACACGGTAAAAATCGCACACTTCCCTCCCTTTCAGCATAATTTATTATTTTTTCCCGACTTCGTTACAACAACTACATTCCTTGCGTGCAACACGAGCGGAAAATCGCCTATAATTGACCATTATCTTATTAACCTGTGCGCATGCGCAGTACTGTTTCATTACTCCCTAGGGTGTAATAGGGCTGATTACTCCTCGTGGAAGTTCTATTACTCTCGGGAGAATAATTGCCATTGGCAAGTATGACGATTTTTGCGACGTCAGAAATGTGGTTATTTTAACACGGTTGAAAAAAATATCGTATGCTACACCTCGTTTCGCCCAGCGAGAAAAATTCACCCTGCAAAAATTGCACACTTCTCTCCGTTGCAGCATACTGTACAATTTTTTTGCGATGTAAAAATAGTGACTCGTTCAGTAAAAACTCACATGTCTAAATCGACCAGCCGGACCTCATAAAGGTAAAAGTACCAGTGGCCGCACACCTAAGGGCGAAGTCCCAGTTCCCGTACAAGCCTGAAAAATCGTATTTGCGTCTCTTGCACGCGTGCTTTGCCACTGGGACGTGTTCGACCACTGGGGCGTTTACCTTAACTGATCTCGGAATGGAGTTTCTACGACGCGTGGTAAAATATCGAATCGCAAGATGCGCCCTTTATCGCGCCTTTGTTCCTATTTTTGATTTTCCCTTAAATTTCATGCAACCTTGCTGACCGCTATCCTAATTAAATTGATACATTATCACCTTACATCGAAAAGACAATCTTGTCTCAGGAATGTTCGCATTAAATCTACACACGATTGCACACCGCCCAGTTGTCTCCGCCGAAACGATCATGCAGCTTCGTCGAAGAGCGATCGAGGATCCGCCATCGTCTCTCCGCACAGCATCCCCGGCGCATCCCCCTCTTCCCTTTTATCTCGCAGTTTTGTTCGTCCTCGCGGGTTTCTCGGCTTAACGTGGGCGGTCGGCTTCTCTCGTAAAATCGAGTCTCTGGAAGCCGTAAAGTGTGTTTCGCCCAAAGTCCGTTTTTTACGTCCCGAAAGCCGGGCGTTGAGTTCTTCCGAGCGGCTGCGACTATCGATGGGTCTACCCGAGATTCTCCGCCGTGGCGAGCGGACGGGCGACTCAGCGCGATCGGCGCTGTTTAACCACGTGACGAAAATCCCATTCTTCCGATTAATTCGAGCGACGGCAGCGAAGTTTCCATCGAAATTCTCTCGCCGTGACCTAAGCAAATAGTCCGTTATGTGTGTAAGCGATGCGTCGCGTCGTGAGAGCCGCAGAGTAAAATTTAAAAAGCCCGCCGGGCAGAAGAACACCTTTGAACCCTCGCGAGATCTGCTCCTTTAGATCAGACGGACTCACCGCCCCGAGGACGATTCCAAGACGCGGTGTCTACCCTCTGCGTATTTGCCGGACCTCGGGACCGATATCGCCATCAAATATTTGGGCTTTTAGACGTGTTTGAAAAGGCAAAGAGCGGCGCCTGGAAAAGAACACGCCGAGGTGGTGAGACGAAGCGTGAGGAAGCGACGGGGTCGAAGAATAAGAGGTCTCACTGCAGTTTATATTAGGGTCCGATGGGTAACACGAACCGCCTTTGCCTTTCCCCCGGGCACCTCTTTCCTCATTCGCCGGTCCATCCGACCGATAAATCCCCGGTGACGAAATGTCTTCCCTCTCGAATTCTTTCTTTTTTAGTCAGTTATCGTACACTGGAAAAAAATATCGTTGATTCAGGTAAAAATTGCTTGCGGGCTGCCAAAGAGATACAAAAGTTGTTTCAATTCTACTCTGAATTCGAACAATTTCATACCGGATTGAAACGATAACATTTCACCGTTTGACAGTGTTGTCGTCATTGTTTCAATATCGCGTGGAATTGTAAGAATTAAAAGTAGAATTGAAACAAAAATTTTTTTTCTTTCGCAGCCCGCAAGCGATTTTTTTTTGTGTATCCACTGTGATAAAAACAAATGATGGGATTGAGCAAGGTGCGGTGACATACGTTCGAAGGTCTTATTTTGTTGGTACCAGAAAAATGTTTGTTTAAATCGACAAATTTTGAATCGGTTGGACCAAATAAAGGTTTAAGAAAACACTTTATTTATACCAAACAAACAACAGCTTTGAACTTATGTCATAGTGACTTTTCGTTAACTCAACTATCTCTTTTGTCAGTGCATTGAGAAAAATGGATATTACACTGTAAAAAAATAATAGTTGGATCAACCTTCGAGCATAAATTATCGTGCGGTAAAATGCGTTGTTTGTACGAAAAATCTGATTGCCCTAACTATTGCTTGATAATTAGTCGTACAATTATTCAAGTAATTATTTAGTTGTACTAACCGAGTAACGCGTTTTAGTGCATCTGACCGAAGCTTAATCCAGCCCTATTTTTTTCCTCCAGTGTACTCGTATCCTTTCCGTTTCGTCACTAAAAATCGTAATCTACGTATTTGCATTTTACGTAATTGTAAAATTGTAAGAAAATAATAGTTTGCTCAACCATCAAGCAGTTGCGGTAAAATAAATCATTTGTACAACAATTTTTGTTGCCCCAAGCAGCCCCTCACAGTTAATCGTGCGATTAATTATTCGACAAATGATTTTGTTGCACAAACCAAGTTAACAATCTTAATGCATCCGACCGAAGCTTAATCCAGCCACAAATTTTCCCCCAGTGTATTTCCACCCTCCCGTTTCCTCATAAAAAATCCTAATCAACCGTCCCGTTTATCGCAAAATCCCGCGTCCCCAAAGGCTTCCGGAGAGGCGTCCAGAAAAATGGTCTCGGCCAGCGCTCGGTTGAATATCCCTACGCATCCGTCTCGATCTAATGCATCCGCGAGCTTCCCGTTACTCCGACCCGGCGCATTCTCATCGTTTTCTTCTTTCGCGAACTCTCTCCCGATCGTCCCTCCCCGCACCGTCCCGCGTAATCTTCCTCTTTTTCTCTCCGTCTCGCTTCTTCCTCATTTGCGCTGCCCCGTCCTCTCCGGGCCGCGACGTTGCGTTTATTATACATAAATATTTTTCCTTTTTGTCGTAACAGTCGTGTTTCTCTTTCAGCGTGCCCAGGCCGTTGCCGCACGGTGCGCTCCCGCTCCGCGCTGCTCTCTCTCGCCGCAGCTTCCATCATTCCACCGAGGAGAGAGAGTGAAGCCGAGAGGCCGACGGAGCGCGCGAGCAAGGGCCACGCCTTTCCCTCCTGCCTTTACTCGCGATCCTCGCGTATACCTCCGCGTATACCTACCCCTCGTTTAATTATCTCCGCGCTGATTGGTAGCGAAGAATTTCACGTCGGGTAATTTTGATCCCTTCTCGCGGTTCCATCGCGTGGAACGATCACCTCTCTTTCTCCTGCCTCCTTCCCTATTCGGGCTATTATACAGGTTCTCTTATCTCTCCCCCCCCTGCCCCCTCCCCACCTCCCGGCAATCTCGCTAATATTATATCAACGTGCGCCGTCCCGAGCCTTATCTCTGAAAAGGTGCCCGTTTACCGCTATTATCCGTATAGCTTCCCCCCCACTCCCCCCTCCCCCCTACACCCCCCTTCGGACTTTATAGATTCGTTACATCGCCGCGCTCAATGGAACACGTGTCTATATCTATAGGTATCAGTATTTATCGCAATTCGTATCGAACGGTTGCCGTTATTAGCTTCCCATTAATTTATTCAACCTCTTATTTTTCTTCAACCTCGTCTTTGTCCGCCCGTATGTGCGTACCGGGCGCAAGAAAATTTTGTAAGGCTGAGAGACACGAGGAGCTCGGTCTGTTCTTCGAAGATTATTACCGTGCGGTGAGGCAGGATGTAGGTGCATCGGCGTCGTGGGCTCGTAGATCTGTACTTTTTATTTTATATGTGCACTGGAAATGCCGACCGATCGATGCAAGTATTTTGAATTCTTCAAGTATTTTCCGATGCAAGTATTTTTGTTTTTATTATTTAAACAAAATAAAAAATTTAACTCGGGAAATATTTTGCATACGGTTCGTTTCTCTAGCTGTCTTTTAGCTGTTGCGGTGTCGTTGATTTTCTGCGATTGGTTGAACGCGAGAAGGGGGTGGGTTTGTTGGGGAGAGGAGAATATTAGCGTTATTAGCTTCCCATTAATTTATTCAACCTCTTATTTTTCTCCCCCCTCATCTTCGTCCTTACATGCGCGTACCGGCCGCAAGAAAATGTTCAATAAATAAAATTTTATAAAACTGAATATACGATTAGATGAATTAGTAGTAGTAAAAGAGATTTATTGCCATAGTTAATATTTACAGTTACCTTCTTATACTAAATTTTATATCCAATGCTAATTTTACCGCTTGGCAAAGGGCAAAGGGCCTTCAGCCCTGTTTAGATAAATTAATTCATTAGAGTTCAAAGAAACTCTGTTAAGCCCGTATTCAAATGAGCAATTTTACTTGTTCTAAATATGTATATTCTTTCTAAGAACTTTTTTCTGGTTGCGGTGGACATATAGGGAAGAGTGGGTCAAAATGGGGTCTCCAAATTTTTTTGGAAAATTGCGTTTTGTTCTATAGTCCCCTTTTGCCCCGCAGGCCCATTTTGCCCCGCTTTCCCCTACATAAAAAAAAACAGAAATTCCCAGTGAAATTCGTCAGCGTTTATTGGGGATATAAAGAGCAGTTATATCACCCGGAAGACCATGTCACCCGTAATTGCCCTATCGGACAGCAGCTTTTGACCCAACGGTTACAATATAAAAGCAAGTCTGAGGCTGAGAGGCAAGAAGAGCTCGGGCTATTCTGCGAGGATTATTACTGCGCGGTGACGCATGATGTAGGTGCATCGGCGTCGTGGGCTCATAGATCTATCCTTTATATTTTATATGTGTACTATATGCACGTAATATATGCCCGGGTAGCGCACCAAGCCGAGAGATCCTCCCACAAGCTATTTCCTCCCGGGTTGCCGAGAGAGAGCTAGCCCGGCCACGATCTTATAATCGTTCGCCACGCATGCGCTCCCGCACGCACGCATGCGCAGGTGCCACCGCCCAGCTGTGATAGCCTCGACGAGGCTTAATCGCGAAACTTGTGCGATAAAACTCTCGCCAAGCGGGGTTAATTAACCAAAGGCGAAATTGCGAAAATGATGAAAACCCACGCGAGATCCGATCTGCTTATTAAACGGGTGTGTGTGGGACAAGCGTGATCAATGCCTCACCGTGGCTCGCGTTTATCCACGGCTTATCCGGACGGCCGATTGTCCCCGGACAAACGAGGCCTCCTAATGAATAACAATGGGACGAGTGATTGACGTATGCATGATGAGCGGTCGGAGCTCTCTTTGTGCAGGTACGGGCGAACGGGAATAATGGAACGTACGTACATACGCTCGAGTGGATATTTCGTAAGATATAGTTATTTGAGGTTTCGCGGAGCGAGATTTATGGACTAAGAGAAGGATACAGCAAATACTATGCTCATCTAAGAAAAATTACCATAGCACATTAAAATTTTTTTTTTCCTTTTAAGGCCTTAGCTTCCGTGTGTCATCTACACTGAAAGAAGGATCTGGTAAAAACTACCGATCGTGTAAGAAAATTACCATAGCACATAGTAGTAGGGCACCAAGGCCCCACTTATGGTGGAACGTCTCACATTTTCCAAGAATTTTTGCCATAATATCTACGAAAAATTCTTATAAATTCGGTACTTCCTACCATAGGTGGAGCCCTAATTCCTTATTACTATGTGCTATGGTAATAGCTCTGAAGCGATATAGTTATATTTACACCCTTCTCTCAGTGTACTCTCGTGTCAATTTTTCCGACTTCAAATCACTTGTAAAGTTCACGGGCGCAGCTGTTCCTACCCCCCATACTGTATCGCATTTGCACGAGGGCGCAGGGAAACAGCGGAAAAGCTGCGCCCATGTAGCCGGTTATTCCAACTGAGTCTTGATGTTTGTATTCGATACTTCGAGTACGAATACCAATCCTCAGAATTCGACCTCCCGCTCAACGGTTTCAACACGCCGGTCAGTGCACGGCTAGGTCACCCATCCAAGTACTGACCGCGGACGATTCTGCTCGATTCTGAGGACCACCGAAGCCGTTCGCTTTTTTATGGAGGTTTATTGTGATGAGCGAATATAGATAAATTTTTGAATGGTTACAAAAATAAGTAATAAAACACCAAACTGAATAACGAGGGAAAGCACTTCGCTGCAGGCTTGCAGCGCTCGAGTTTAGACATTATTGTTGCCGATTAGTGGTGCTTATTTTTCCTCGTCTATAAGTTAAGATAGTTAGGTCTATTAGGAGCTTGCAGCTGGCCTTACGTTGAAGCGTTTTCCATGAGGAAAAAGAAATGGTGAATTCGCTAAACGAAAAAAAACCCTTGACCATTGAAGCCGTACAATAAACTGCATAGTGTAGTAGGAAACTACACTGTAAAAATAAATTGTAAATTTAATATACTGGGACTTGAAATTTGCTAACATTACTCATATTAATTAAACATTAATGTATTTTGCTTGTAAAATTAAAATACCAGATATTAAAATTACAAATCATTTGCTTGAAATTTACAAAAATGTGAATGAAAAATACAAATTTTACTGAAAAATTGCAACGCACATGCGTTTGAAATTTCAGAAACGGTTTATGCGAAAAAGCTTCCAATACTGTTCATTAATTTTCAAACAAAATTTTATTACAGTGTAGGGTGCTAACTATGGGTGCGAAAAGTCTTAGATTTTCCAAGAATTTTTACCACAATATCTGCGAAAAATTCTTACAAATCTGGCACTTCCTGCCACAGGTCGCGCCCTAGTTTGCTCCTACTACGTATGGTAATATCTCACAAGTGATATAGTGGTATTCACTAGATCATTCTCTCAGTATAGAGTTCTTCTCACCGGTTGAGGGGGAGGCACCGCGAACGGGCGGACGACCGGGCCGGGGAGCGGAAGATCGAGAGGGAGAGTGGCGGAGAGGACCCGATAATAAAACCGGCAAGCTAGTAATTAACCGGTAATAAATCATTATATTCCGTCGATTATTGTTTAATTGCAAATCAGAAATCGGCCGTTGAATATTGATTGAAAGTCGTCGGGTGAGACGGGCAGCCCGAGCGATAATCGCAATATTAGATTACGAGGGTGTCGATCCGCGATCGATTCGCATCTTTATCCTTCCATTATAACCGATGTCTCTCGTGGCTTAGTGTGGATACAATTTTATTCTCGCTCCTCTCCGTGCCTCCTCCCTGGACCTTTTATAGAAAACGAATGACGAGATAATGATAAAGATTGGCGGAACGAGAAGCGATCGGCCGAGCCGCGGCGCTGCGAAACTCCTTGCGCAAGTTTTTAAAAAAATAAGAAGATGTGTGTGTGTGTGTGTGTAAGAGCTGGTCGGAGGTATAATACGCGCCGGAGAGAAGAGATGAGCGAAAACGAGCGGCTTATAGATCCAATCAAGCATTGCCGCTCATAATTCTCTGTTGTAATTATTGCAGAGTCTCGGAGGGCCGTTCGATCCCTCGCGCTTCTCGCGCTCTCCCTTGCTCTTCCTCTCCCTCCCCCTATATAGCCCGGCAAGTTTCGTCGCTATCCTCTTATTTTATTGATTAAATTGCTATTACGTTACTTACTCTCGCGGAGGCTTCGCGTGTTGCTGCGCATGAGCGGTGTATATCCGGCGAGAGGCTCGTCGAACGATAGACGGCGAGCGATAATCGAACGGATTCCACGGGGCGCGAGAGGCAGTTTCGTGTGTCGTTGCACCGCTTAGGGGAGAGAGTCGGCGAATCGCGGGCAACCGAGCGAGAAAACTGTTATATTCTTTTTATTTTGTAAGGGGTGAAAACTTTGAAATTTCGAAAAATACCAAAGTTTTAGGCAGATTAAATTGTTAGTAGGGATTGAAAAAAAGAGAAGTTTGTCTGGCCGGTATTGCTCATCGCTCTCGAGTAATGTCAGCCATTCATTTTTTAAATAATTTTTTTAAACCTTTTATAAGTCACCCGAAACCGTACCGAAACGGGATAGACATGTGAGTTATAAAGGGTTAAATATCTCCGAATACTAAGAGATTATGTACCAAACGATTATCTATCGATGATTTAAAATTGACTCCAAACAGACTAAGAGATTACGTACCAAACGATTATCTATAGATTATTTAAAATTGACTCCAAACAGACTAAGAGATTACGTACCAAACGATTATCTATAGATTATTTAAAATTGACTCAAAAAATTAATAATTAAGTTCAGATAAATCTGAATAAAAGAAATAGAAAAGTACATATTGAGCAACTTTAACCTCGGTGTTAACGAATGGATCAATGAGGAGATGAAAAACTCCGACAGAACGTAAATGAACGAAAGAGGAAAAACGGGCGAAAAGGGAGGCCGGACATTGATATGAAGAGGAACCGTATAAATATGTGAGATCTCAGCCTGTAATGATTGAAGAAAATAGTTTGTCTACTCGGTATTCCAGATCGCACTCGCGTAATACTAGCCATCAATTTTTTAAATTATTAAAACAAAAAAATGTTACCATAATAAGAAATTATGCATGAAACGATGATTTATAGATAATCTGAAAATAACTCAATAAATGAATAATTAATTAAAGATAAATCAGAAGAAAAGAGGTAGAAAACTACTTGTTGAGCAACATTAACCTCGTATCCGCGAAACCCTCTTGATTCGCCCAGTAGCAGGTGCTACCGACTGGACCAGTGAGGAGATGAAAAATTCCGATGAAATATAAACGCTGGAAATAGGGAAACCGGTTGAAAGGCCCGACATAGGGAAGAGGAAGAACCGGATAAATATGTCAGCTCTCAGCGAAGAGAACGACTGGCGCGTTCAACCTTCGGGAGTGTTCGAACGCGCAAAGAGAAGGAACTCGTGTAAAGGGATAACCCGGCGAGCTATACCGGATAACCCCGTCGCTCGTCGGCTCGCCCCGATCCCCCCCCCCCCCCCCCCTTCGCGGATAGGACGCCGCCGATATTAATCCTTCTCTTCCTCGGTAACGCGTCCCCTGCAGACTCGGCAAAGAGCGAGGATGCTGGGCCACCAGCGAACCTCCTTCAGACCCCGAAATCGAAGACCCTTACTTCTTTGTCCTGTATTTTTATTTTTATTTTTTTTACCCTTACCTCTCTTCACTAGAGTTCAAGTTTCTTTCCCTTCGTCATCATCACCATCATCACTCTCACCGACGTTCTCGCGCCATTCGATAATATTTCAAGCCTCGCAGACTCCTCCCTGCTTCGCCCTATCATTCCTTTCCACGGATCAGTAAACCAAGATTGGTTGCGAGAAAAAAATCTGATACAAAGTTATCCGATTACAATCAGTGCAAAAAAGTGCATCTTGCGCAATAATCGTAATATTTCATTTATCGATTTCCTTGAAGCTCTATATATAATATTGCAAGTCTCACAGGCCGTTCTTTGCTTCGCCCTTTAATTTCTCTCCGCGGGTCAGCAAACCAAGATTAGTTATGAGAAAAAAAAATTCTAATGCAGAGTTATCGACCGAGTACCATCAGTGCAAAAAAGTTCAATCTTACTCAGTAATCACAACACCTCATTTATCCATTTCCTCAAAGATCTATATATAATATTTCAAAATTTATAGGCTGCTCTCTGCTCCGCCCTATCATTCCTTTCCGCGGTTCAGTAAACGAAGATTGGTTACGAGAAAGAAAAAAAATCTAATACAAAGTTACCGACCAAGTACCATCAGTGTAAAAAAGCCATCTTGGGCAATAATCATATTTCATGTATCCACTTCCTTAAAGCTCTATATATAATATTTCAAACCTTATTAGGCTCCTCTTTGCTCCGCCCTATCATTCCTTTCCACGGATCACTAAACCAAGATTGGTTACGATAAAGAAAGAAAAATCTCATGCGAAGTTACCGATCGAGTACCATAAGTGCAAAAAAATGCCATCTTGCTCAATAATCATAACATTTCATTTATCGATTTCCTCAAAGCTCTATATATATTATTTCAAGCCTTATAGGCTGCTCTTTGCTTCGCCCTATCATTCCTTTCCACGGATCAGTGAGTCGAGATTGGGTACGAGAAAGAAAAAAAAAATCGAATGCAAAGTTACCGACCAAGCACCAGCAGTGCAAAAAAATGCCATCTTGTCCAATAATCACGATACTTCATTTATCCATTTCCTTAAAGCTCTATATCTAAATCGTCACATATCAACTCCCCGAGGTAATCGGTAGCCGTTGCACGCTGGTGCGAAAGCGCAAAAGGAGCAAGAGAGAATGAATATAGCAAACGGGCAGGCGGGGGGGGGGGGCGGGAACCAGCTAGTGTTGCTACTGGCTCGAAAACTGATTTTCTCAACAGCAGCCTAATTTCCCAGCCCGACCGAATAAATCTCCCCTAGCGTACGAACAGCCATTAGCCGGGGTTCGACCAATTATTTTTCCACGTTGAAAAATGTGTAAAACACGGTATCGCATTTGTCACCCGGCCATGTAAAAGTGTTGGGAGTCTCCGATAGCAATATGTACTCGCGTAGTTGCATTTAGCCGGTACAACGGGCTCGTCGACGAACACGAGAGGACTGCTCGTACAAGGCACTCTACGTGCATCAGTTATAAATCTTTCTTCCCGTCAACGTTACCAATGGGCAACGAGAGGGTTGAGAGTCTATCGAGGTTATCTTGTTGTGTGTGCTCGAGCATCGACGGATGTAAGGAACATATATATATATACATACATCCCCGAGGTAATCGGTAGCCGTTGCACGCTGGTGCGAAAGCGCAAAAGGAGCAAGAGAGAATGAATATAGCAAACGGGCAGGCGGGGGGGGGGGGCGGTTTAGAGGCAGAATGGGTTGCGTGGAGAGGGAAGCTGCGCGCCGGAGCTGCGCAAGAGATTCAATAGGCCTCGTGCCAGTTCCCCGTGCACTTGGCTCTATAATTATCATTCGAAAAATTGTCTTCTACTTTCGCGTTGCTTCGGATTCAGCGAAGCGAGTGAAGAGCTTAAGGGGGTGAGCCGGGCGTTTGATTTTGCCTTCCCTCGTGTCTCCGCGCGAAACGCTCTTCGCGGGACGTGCGCGCGCGCGTGCGCATGCGCATTTGCTCGCTCGCTCTCCCGGCGGAGCGATGCAAAACACGTAATCCGATATGTCCTACCTGCGACGAGATAGAGTCACTTGGTTTGGCCTCTCTCGGGCGTTCGCGCGAGCAAAAGCCTCTCTCGAGAGCGCACGCTTTTCTCCCCGTCGCGCGCGCATGCGCGGGTACGGGAGGAAGCAGGATCGCCGGCCGCGGCGCTCTTTCCTTCGCACAAAGACAAATCGTCTTGGTGACAAGCTGCTCGTAAAAAAGCTAAACCTTCCGACGTGTCTGAATGAACGGCGGGAGGGAGGGGGGGAAGCACGATCCGCGAACGCTCTTAGGCACACCGTTTCGAGATCGAGAGCCTTCCCGCTGCAACCGCTCGTCGAGAAAGAGGGAACAACCTTTAAAATAATTTCCTTCCCGACGGAGGAAATTATTTCATTCGCGAGGTTTCACTCCACCGATTGAGCCACACGAGTCGAAGACGGCGAACCGAGCTGCTCGCTCCCTCGCGAAACCGAGCTTGCCGTCTCAGTCGATCGCGCACAGTCTCGTTCCCTCGTTTTTGCCTTCCTTTTTTTCCTTTTCGCCTCGATCGATTACATCTCACGATGACTGTTGCGTCAGCAAAGTTACGGAAGTTCGAATGTCAATTTTTTTAATAATAATAATAATAATAAATATAATAATAATAATAATAACAACAATTATAATAAAACAATAACAATATTAATATCTTCCAACGAATTGTCACAAACCAGTCAACATTTTTGAAAACCTTTTGCAATTTAATCCATCTCAAGATCAAGCGGATAAGCGTGTAATAAAAATCGCCACTCGCCACAGCCAATTGATCCATAAAACGTTGCATAAATTATATATTAAAAAAAAAGAAAAAATGTTACGACTCGTTCATCCGGTGCGCTCCAACGTCCTTGAACTATGGATCGCGCTCGTCGAGCGTTGGAATCGACGTAGTATCGGGGGACTCTTTCGGGACAAGATTCCACTTGCCGAGTCGCGTTTCCCCCCGTCGATCGCCGCGAATAATAAAAGACGAGATCGCGCCGCGGAATAGGGAAAAGAGGGCGAACGAAGAAAACGAGAAGGAGCTCCCTGCTGCCGCCGCCGCAGCGCGGAGCAACTACGGCGGCGTTATTCCCGCGCGATAATGACACGGGGCGGTGCCTCGTCGTAAACTATTGCCCGAGAATTTATGAGACTAGGTGGGCCGGTTGAGCTAGGTCAGTGCTCCCTCTCTACCGCGTTCCTACCACATATAATAACCGCGCCACACAACCACTACGAACACCACTACAACCTCCGGGCGGCCGGCGAGCACCGCCGGTCACCACCACACGCGCGAGTCTCCGCTCCTACGCCCGAGTTCGCGTGTTTTCCTCTCGCCGTATCTCTATCCGAGAGTCCGCGTCTCGCATGCATGGCAAACATCGTTGCATCGGCCGGGGCAACTTTTAACAGAGGCCCCGATGTAACTACCGTCGTGAGCGCATCATCTGCCCGGGACTGCCATTATTATCTTGCCTCGAAACATTCATAGGCAAACCCGACGCAATCGGACGATTTCGCCCCGCCGGAGAATGGCCTCTCCAGCGGCAAACGCTTTTATTTTTATCCTTAAAATTTTATTCTCCCCGACGTATCCGACGCAAGTACCTCGTTCGAATTTAAACCCGCTTGCGTACGTTATCCAACGGAGTTAACGTCCCGCGCGGAATCTCCGCCACGGAATACATATTTTCACCGAGCACAGTGGCCTCGCACCCGCTCCGCTTCGGCGCATTATTATTCTACCGTGTTAATCCCCGATCGCCGCTCCCCCCCCAAAACCCGCCTTTTGACAATGTCGTTTTCAATAAACAACGCTCTCGCCCCGCGCGACTTCACTTGTCCCACGCGGGATTAGGCCTAGATAGCCGGAGTTGTTCCACTCCCGAGAACACATATCCCGATCCTACACACATGCACACACACGTACACATATGGTTTTTTTTTTTTTTTTCATAATTTTTATTAATTCGTACTTTCTCATCGTCTCGCGAGCGGCTCTTAAGCGAGGAATATTATAATATCGATAAGCAGAGCGCGATGGAGGAGCCAGCCGGCTATCAGCGGAAGGGAGGATCGTTTTTATATTGCGTCTCCCGCTGATGGAATGGGAGCCGGATAATATCGTTCGCGGGAGGGAGTGCGGAGAACGCCGAGGAGGGGCGAGATGGAGTGAGAGACACACAGGATAGTTGGCGAGTGTAAAAGTATCTCTCGGTCATCTTGATCCTTTCGAGGAAGAATTTACTCACGATCGGCGGGAGGGCGAGGGGGGGGGGGTGGATGCGATAGAGGGTCGGGACGCGATTGCTCCACATAATAACCCTCGGTGCGCGGAGGATGCCGTAAGTTGGGAGATTAAACGACCTCTTCTCTCTGGTACTGGACTTGTCTCTCCGTCTCCCTCGAGGGAGAGCGCGCGAGGGGGAGGGAGGAGGAGGGGGGGATCAGAAGCACGTTGGAAGAGGAGCAACGAGCGCACACGCCCAGCGAGGGAAGCCCCGAGACTCCGGGCCGTCGTGCGCGCCGGTGTGCGTACCCCGATCGGGAGAGGCTAATCAGTCGGACATAATTGATCTCACTTGTGATCTTGAGATTCGAAAGATCGCGGACGGAACCGGACCTCCTACCCTTCCTCGCTCTCTATTGCTCCTTTATTATTCCTCTCTTCGTCTCCTCTTCCTCCTCCTCTCTCCACTTCAAACCCCCCCCCCCTCCCGCCCGGCTCGTCTATACGTGTAGGAGAATGTGATACATACTCGCGTGTGTACCCGCAAAGTAATAGCATCGATGTTATCCCCCTAGCGTCCGAGCTGTACAGAGCGATTCAGAATCGGGTCGTTTAGGTCGATGGTCCGTGGAGGTTCACGTTGGAGCCGATCGAAGGCACACCCAGAAAAAATATTTATTTGTCGGCCACCGTTTGTTTGGTTTAAGTAAAAGATTTATTTGATTTAAGTAAATATTTATTTGATTTAAATAAATATTTATTTGATTTAAGTAAATATTTATTCGATGTAAATAAATATTTGTTTGATTAAAATAAATATTTATTTAAATCGAATAAATATTTTACTTAAACCAAATAAGCGGTGGCCGTCAAATAAATTGTTTTTCTGGGTGGACTCGAACTATGGTTTCTGATGTTTGGGTGAAAAGTGTTGCGGGAAAAAAGCGCGGGGGGTTTGAAATTTGAAAGCCGATTCTTGGTGCTGGTGGGAGAAATAAATAAATTAAGATGGCAATAATAACACTGGTGGATCTGAAAGAGCCTGTAGGGAGTAATATAACGGGTTTTATACTCGCGAGATTGGAGGAAGACCCGTCCGTCGAGTAATTCCCTCGGAGTCTCGGGGCCCGCGAGAGAAGGAAGACGGAGGAGAAAGAATTTTTCTTCGGCAACCTTCTCGCGTCATCGCTTCCACAGCTTTTATTTATATTAATTTTGCGGGCGCTTTTTGCTTTTTGGGTGCGTTTCGACGGGGGTAGGCGAGGGCGCGAGAGAGGGGGGGGGGAGTAGGAAATATGAAATAATAATGATAATAATGAGGCATTTTGAGCGTAATAATATGTTGGGAGCGGAGTGGAGGCTTCGGGGAGGCTTGACGATGAGAGAAGCCGAGCGAACGCGATTCCCCGGGCTAATAACGTCGGGTAGAGGTTCGTATACCGCGCGTGCTTCATTCGACGAAGCGGGGAAACCGTGAACTCTTCTCTTTTTCTCCACGTTTCGTATCCTCGTCTTTTCGTGGATACGCATGCCGCGTACCAAGAACACGCCAGATCTATAGATTCGGTCCGATGACTTGTAGGGTGAAAGTGGTTGATGTGGTGCGGTTCATGTATTATTGATTTACGTGCCAATCGGGGTGGTCCATATTCACCACTTTTTCCCTTAATATCGCCAACCCAGAACACACCAAATCTATTGATTCGGTCCGGCGACTTGCAGGGTGAAAGTAGTCAATGTGGTCGATCCATGGATCATTGATTTACCTGCCAATCGGGGTGTTCCATATTCACCACTTTTTATCTAAATCGCGCGAATCCAAAACACACAAAATCTATAGATTCGGTCTAGCAACTTGTAGGGTGAAAGTAGTCAATGTGGTCGATCCATGGATCATTGATTTACCGGCCAATCGGGGTGGTCCATATTCATCACTTTTTATCTAAATCGCGCGAATCCAAAACACACAAAATCTATAGATTTGGTCCGGCGACTTGTAGGGCGAAAGTAGTCAATATGGTCGATCCATGGATCATTGATTTACGTGTCAATCGAGCTGGTCCATATTTACCACTTTTTCCCTTAATCTCTCTAATCCCGAACACACCAAATTTATAGATTCGTTCTGGCAACTTGTACGGTGAAAGTGGTCAATGTTTACCAGTCCATGTATCATTGATTTACGTGTCAATCGAGTGATTTACGTGTCAATCATATTCCCCCCATTTGCCCTAAATCCCGTTAAAAACATGTCTGGACCAGCTAAAACCATCAAATCCGACTCGGTGATTTCGTCTCAACGTGACAAGAAAATTCATGAATTATCTTAAGATCGCTGCTCGAATCCCCAAAATCATGGCATCTTCGCGATTACTTCGCTGCGCACGGAGCGCCTTCTCGCGCCTTCCCCCCTGCCGAGAATGAATCGAGCGCCGAGGATCGAAAGGCCGTAACTCGCGAGCCTCGACCCGAGGCTTTGGCGCTTTTTGATTCTCGACCGTCGATGCGAGGTAATGAAAGAAAAAAATTTCTCACCCTCCCCCTGCTGAGGGACTCCGGACGAGGCTTCCCTCTATCCATGCCTCGCCGCTCGAAACCGCGCGGCGGAGAGTGCGCGGCTCCAAAGATTTTATAGCGTGGAATGGGATTTGGGTACACTTAGCGCTCGTAAAACGGCCGAGGTGCAAGGATGCGCAGGAGCCTCACCTATCTCGCTTTCTTCGGTCGGTGCGGAAAGGAAGCCGGCTCCCTTTCATCCGGCGTATTTCGAGAGACTATCATCGTTGCTCAACTGCCCCCCCCCCCATGCTCTCACCGGCAAAAATTAGCTTAATAATCCTCACCCCTCTCCCCCCTCCCCGTCTATCTATCCGGATATGCCTCTCTATCCGCTTCGTCCTTCACCCCGTCTCCGCATCGACGACGGCGAACCTCGAGGCTGATGATCTTTCATCAAAATTTATTTTATTGTTTTATTCGTCTTTTAAACCTACCGATAAAAATAAAAATAAAACAATAAAATTATAAATTATGTATTATAATTTCATAAAATTATACAACCCGGTCCATATATCGTTGATTTAGGTAATCAATGATATATGAACCGTATTCACCACAGTAAAAAGGGCACTCTTGCCCTTTTTACTCTAACGATTAGCTCTTGGACTCGAGTTGCGTCACAACAGCCTAATGTAAGATTTTCCTCCCCATCGACGACGACGAACTTGGTCGAAGAAAGAAGAAGAAGCATTGGTCGAGGCTGATGATCTTTCATCAAAATTTATTTTATTGCTTTATTCGTCTTTGAACCCTACCGATAATTTCATAAAATTATACAAGCCGGTCCATATATCGTTGATTTAGGTAATTAATATTATATGAACCGTATTCACCACTCTTACAGTTTTTACTCCAACAATTAGCTCTTGGACTGGAGTTGCGTAACAGCAGCCTAATGAAAGATTTTCCTCCTCATCGACGACAGCGAACCTCGGGGCTGATGATCTTTCTTCAAAATTTATTTTATTGCTATATTCGTCTTTTAACCCTATCGATAAAAAAAATATAAAATTATAAATCATGTATTATTAATTTCATAAAATTATACAAGCCGGTCCATATATCGTTGATTTAGGTAATTAATATTATATGAACCGTATTCACCACTCTTACAGTTTTTACTCCAACGATTAGCTCTTGGACTCGACTTGCGTCACAACAGCCTAATGAAAGATTGTCCTCCGCATCGATAGTTATTACTTAACGATCCCTAGCAGCATCTGCGAGGCATTTTTCACACCTCGGCCCTCCTAAACGCCCCTACGGTAATTCAGAGCTTTTAGTACCAGTTTAAAAAAAAAAAGATTATCAGTAATTTTCCCCATCGACGAATCTCTGTCCAGCCCCATAGACAGGTCGCCCAAAATAAAATAAAGATAAAAGGAGCGATGAAAAAAAAAAGATAAAAAAAAGGATCAAGTCCGGACGACAGGGCGAGTCGCGAGAGGTCGGAGGTCGCAACGTGTCGTCCGAGTCCTCGTTCGCTGGCTTCGATACCGTTCGATTCACTCCGTACCGGGCTCCGGTGCAACACTTGGCAAGGAAGACACGCGGAGGGGGGCGGGAGAGCGGGAGGGGAGGGGGGAGGAGAGGCAAAAAAAAGGAAGAGAACGGACTCTCCGCGCGGGCACCGCGCGAGAGAAGTGGCTTGTACCTCACACCCAATCAACTTAGATCGGGGTAGCGAGATAAAGGGTCCTCGCGCGATTCTCCACCACACGACTTGACTCGGTACAGCGCGGGCGAGAGAGCTTCGCAAGCCTCAGCGTCGCATAGTAGTCACCGCGGTGAGGAGAGAAGGAGGTGGAGGAGGTGGAGGAGGATCGTCGGCGGTGCACGGAGTACTCGAGGACGTGCAATGCGGGGGCGGCCGAGGAATACCAACTAACCGTGCGCTCTCGCCTCGCCGTTCATCCTCCGTACACGTAGGCATACACCGTCTCTCTCCCGTCCCGCGGAGCCGAGCACGCGGCATGCCCTCGGACCGAGTAACGAGCTTTCATTAGCGACCGCCGCGCCGCTGTTGCGGCCTCCCCCGATCAGCTCCTCGGATTAAATCCCGCGAAAAGTATCCGCGCGGAAACGCGAGTGGGCGATCACCGGAGATTTTCAACAATCGATCGGCCATGTCGGTTACGTGCGCCAAGATGATTCGCTAATTTACAGATGATTTAAAAAAAAAATGAATTCAATTTAGAAAATTAAGATTTGCCAATTTAGAGACGATTTTTTAAAAATAATAATTCAATTTAGAAAATTAAGATTTGCCAATTTAGAGACGATTTTTTAAAAATAAGAATTCAATTTAGAAAATTAAGATTCGCGATTTTAGGGATTATTTTTTTTTTTAACATACCGCAACTTTTAAATACCGGAAGCGAGGAATATCGAAATGTTTGATTGCCCTCCGATTTAATGAGCTGTGTTAGCTACTCGCGGACACTCCGCGCCGGTGTGCGCGCGCAGCTTCTTCTGCTCCGGCCGCCGCGCCGCTGTTGCGGCCTCCCCCGATCAGCTCCTCGGATTAA
>JAPYZC010002567.1:0-15751 GCA_030522665.1 Ichneumoninae sp. A BG-2022a | reverse complement strand
TTGGATTTAACAAACATTTTGTTCAATCGACCAAATATTTTTTTCGCCACCCGCAACTGCAGATTCGTTTGATATTACCAAACCTTTTTTTCGGTGTATGAATTTTTTCAGATTTTTATAATATTGGGAAGTGTTTGCAATTCTTGCCCGAAGTTCTCGAATTTAGGCGGTATGAACACGACTCGCTCCAACCTAATTAAGAAACATACAAGCTCAGTGAGTATTTGCAGCCGGAAAAGAATTTTGCTCGAGGACGTGGTAGATTGAACGCGCAGACCGTGAAATGGCTTTCGATAGGAAGGGGAATTCCACCACCGATGAGGATTATTAAATCGGCACCTGGGATGCCTCCACCGCTTGTATAGCCTCCAGGCATTTAATTCGGCAGGCGGAAAAACAACGGAAGTAAGCCACGAGGCCTGTCCGCATCAACCGGAACGATAGTACGCACTCCGGGTAATAACTTTCACCGAGATCGCGCGGGCGAATCGTTAAAATTTCATTTAATCTATCGGTCGGACTCCCAAGTCCGGCTTCTCCCTCGATCCTCTCGTCGGTCTCGCTCCGCCCGGTGAATATACTCGAGTCTCTAAGTATCGATTCGTCTCGCGGGGATCCACAAGGTTTCACTTTATACCGCAAATTTTCAACATCGATTTATTCCCTACAAATCACGATTCCTCGATCGCTTTAACGATTCTCGTCGAATTCCACGACCGTGCGAGACCCGTATCGGCTTTGCTCGAGACAGTTACGACGAAAAGAAAAATATATATATGTATTTACATAAAGGCATAATATTTTTTCGGGCGGAGAAAGTTCGTGCTATGCGTACGGGCATCGGGTCGATCGGTGGAGACGAAACTACTGTAATAACCAAACAGCGAGCGACGTGAACTGGAGAGTCGTCGATTTACACAACGGAAGTTTCAGACTTGTTGCGCAATTGCAGAGATGTCCGTTCGTTTAAGACTAATCGCACAATGGAGCTACTCCAGCCATCCATTGTATGCGTCGTGCAATTTTATCTTTTAGCGTGAAGCTTGAAACAGGGTAAAAAAAAGTATGTGAAATGGCTCCGTCGGTAATAAATATCGGAAGAAATACATTGTTTCAACGCCGTTTAGCGTGGCTGACTTAAAATACATTTTAGACGAAGATGAAATGATATTCGCTTTGTTTAAGAATTTGCCTTTTACCTTGGACGGTCAATTTGCCTTTCACCTTGGACGGTTAATTTGCCTTTGACCTTGGACGGTCCATTTGCCTTTGACCTTGGACGGTCAATTTACCTTTGACCGGTCCACTTGCCTTTGACCGGTCAATTTGCCTTTGACCTTGGAAGGTCAATTTGCCTTTGACCTTGGAAGGTCAATTTGCCTTTGACCTTGGAAGTCAATTTGCCTTTGACCTTGACCGGTCAATTTTCCTTTAACCTTGAACGGTCAATTTGCCTTTGACCTTGGACGGTCAATTTGCCTTTGACCATGGACGGTCAATTTGGCTTTGACCTTGGACGATCCATTTGCCTTTGACCTTGGACGGTCAATTTGCCTTTGACTTTGGACGGTCAATTTGCCTTTGACTTTGGACGGTCAATTTGACTTTGACCTTAGACGGTCAATTTGGCTTTGACCTTGGACGGTCAATTTGCCTTTGACTTTGGACGGTCCATTTGCCTTTGACTATGGACGGTCAATTTGCCTTTGACCTTAGACGGTCAATTTGCCTTTGACCTTGGACGGTCAATTTGCCTTCGCCTTGAACTGTGAAGTACGCGATCGTTCGCGCAAAACGACGAAGAATAAGAAGGGACGAGAAATGAGTGAGCGTAAGGGACGGAGAGACGATGGTCGATAAGAGATATAACGGCGCGAGGTGTGAGAGATAACGAGTGCGAACGGGTGTTCGAGCTCGAGTATTGTGTTAATTTCGTTCATTCTCTTCCGCAAATAAACTCATTGTCTTTTCTCGGGTAATCGATTCGTCGCTAGACTGTTGATTTTGTAAATCCGTCCAGACGGAACGAGCCGTAAACGCGAAATCAAGAACGCGTTTAACGTATCTAGCAACATTATTATTATTGTTATATTGGTACATTGTATTATATTATTTTATTAATTTATTATGAATTTCCCAGGTAAATTACCATCGGCAA
Source organism: Ichneumoninae sp. A BG-2022a (assembly GCA_030522665.1). Taxonomy (NCBI): domain Eukaryota; kingdom Metazoa; phylum Arthropoda; class Insecta; order Hymenoptera; family Ichneumonidae; species Ichneumoninae sp. A BG-2022a. The sequence goes on along the minus strand of JAPYZC010002567.1, from coordinate 13,593 downwards.
AACGTCCTTGGTGTGAACAGTTAGCTAACCATGTATTCACCGTGCCGATTACTCGCCGTCTCGCACCGTCAGTTCGGTTAACAAACCCCCGTCCTTCACCTCGTCTCCTCCGATGAGAGGCGAAGGGAGAAACTCCCGTAGCAAAACAACTCCGCGTCCGTCGACGGAGAGCCGCAGAGGACACGCTGAGGACACGATACTTTGCCCGCTCGAGACTCCGACCACAGTCCGAGTCTCTTCTGTGCAACATCGACTCTACAACGTAATTACACGACGATTTATGCAATACGTGTCACGAGAGAAACGCTATTACATGAAGCGCGTACTATCGGGTTCCCTTGCGTGAACGAAAGTGTCATGATAATATTATTGAGTGCAATCGGGTATACAATTTATGTGAAGCAAGCCATCGTCGTCATCGTCATTCGATCCACTCGCGTAATCGACGCGCCTTCGCGTTGCTTTCCGGTCCTAGTTTGCATTCGTCGCGCGCATGCGCTTCACATTGTCCATGACTACCGACGGACAGCTCGACCTCACGTGAGTTCGGGCAGAATTGACAACACTTCTCGATGGGATAAAAATCTGAAAAAAAATCAAGCGTATCGAAGATGTTAAAAACATTAATTTTGCGTAATAACAATCCCAAAATTTTGTTAACACATTAACGAAAAAAATTGCCCTACAAATCACCCGGCAACCGAACTTTTCTTTTTATGAATCTGATTTGATAATTTTTCGAAATACGTATGAATTTTTTCAGAATTTCGCGTAATTTTTCAAAATTCCGTTTTTAGTTAATAAAAGAACGTAATTTTCAAAAATTACACAAAATTTGAAAAAAAAAAAATTCATAGGCATTCAATAGGCATTCGTCGCGCGCATGCGCTTCACATTGGCCATGAGTACCGACGGACAGCTCGACCTCACGTGAGTCCGGGCAGAATTGAGAACACTTCTCGATGGGATAAAAATCTGAAAAAAAATCAAGCGTGTGGAAGGTGCTGGAAAGATTGATTTTGCATATCTCATATTCAAAACTCTCAAAATTCCAAAATATTCGCAAAATCATAATTCCAAAATGTTATTAGTATGTGAATGAAAAAAAAATCCCCTGCCAACTTAACTTTTTGTTCGTATAAAAGCCATTTGTTAATCTTTTTGAATGCCTATTAATTTTTTTTTTAATTTTCTGCAATTTTTCTAAATTACGTTCTTTTATTAACTAAAACCTCAATTTTTAAGAATTACACGGAATTGTGAAAAAATTCATACGTATTCCGAAAAATTAACAAATCACTTTCATAAAAAGAAAATTGAGGTTGCCGGGTGATTTGTAGGGCAATTTTTTTTCGTTAATTTGTTAAGAACATTTTGGAATTGTTATTACGCAAAATTAATGTTTTTACCATCTTTTATATATTTTTCAGATTTCATACCATCAAGAAGTGTTAACAATTCCCTCTCATTTCTCCGAAACTTATGCGAAGTGAACACTATTCACAAGGACTACTTTAATTTCATTCGCAAAGTGTTATCGGACAAGTTTTTTTTTCTTTATTGTACCTATTGCGATTATTACGAGTGCGCTGCATTTCCTCGATACTCGGTTACGCCGCGACTCTAGATTGTGTGTCACGCATCGAAGAACGAAGAAAACGTTACATCCCCGCTGTTGTCCTGCTCGTATGCATTCGACACACGTTTTGGGACGCCAGTTATGCTACGCGTTTCTGCACGCTGTTGAGCTTGGAACGTAATCGGGCTCGTAAGCGTGATATCGGCCGTTTGTGGCTGTCGCATCGCTTTCTCTAATCTCGAACATACCACTTCGGACCATATATTTTCGCGGACGTATAGAAACTTTTCACACGCGGGAAAGTCTTCCGATTAGCTCGACGCTCTTAACTCTCAGCAGCGCTTCCTAAGCGTTCTCACGACTTCACGTTTTGTTAATGGTAATCCATTTACAAAACGTAAACTAAAAAAAGGAAATGTTTTTTTTGTTTTTTTTTTTTTGCTAGAGCGTCGACGCCAGGTCTACGTACTAAACGATAGTCAGCTGTTACTGCATCTAAATACTGCGTCTAAAAACTCGATGGTCCTCTTCCGGTTTCCGAGCAGATAATTTATCTCGTAATTTCGCACATCCATGCAGCATCGTTAACACGTAATTTCTGCCTGCTGAGTCATTGCCGTTAGTGGAGACCGGGGCAAAATGGCACAGCGGGGCAAAACGGGACAGCGGGGGAAAAACTCAATTTTCCAATCATTTTCGGATGCCCCATTTTGTCCTAACGATACGTCCGGATTGTCAAACCCGTTTTGCCCCACGGGCCACCATCGCTACCATCCAAAAGTTATTGGAAAATTACGTTTTGTCTTATTATCCCGTTTTGACCCGCTGTGCCATTTTGCCTCGCTCTCCCCTATTGTCTAGGACCTATGGAATAATTGCAGTAAACAAATTCCTACGGGAGAAATAAATATACATAAAATAGCAGGTTGCTGAGGCTCGGGCGCTTCGCACTGTCGTTATGGACTGTGGAATTTGGAAAATTCCTTTTACCGGAAATACGTCACGTTCGGGTTGAAAATCTCATTTTTCGATCGAAAGTGACGTATTTCCGGTGTGTCGTCGCTTTTGATCGAAAACTGTCATTTCCGGTCTAAAAATAAGTTTTTTTAAACCGGAAGTGACGTACATCTAGTATGACACCATTTTCGGTGAAGAAATGAGTTTTTTTAAAACCGGAAGTGACGTACTTGCGGTCGAAAAATGAGTTATCCAAACCGGAAGTGGTTAGTGAACAACATTATTGTGCGTGACTTACCGAGACGCACAGAATGGAACCAAAATAGTATAAGCGGAAAATAATTATCAGCATTCCTGGATTTTTGAAAATTGGGCAAAAAAACGATTTTCCAAAATACATATAAGATATCTTGTTTACATAGCATATATTATCATTTGGATATATACAAACGAATCGGTACAATACACAGCTATCGCCCACCAAATTTTATTAATAAGTATTGATAATTATGAATATTATTAACTATTCATAATTATTTCCCCGCGTTCGTTCTATTATTCTTATTTTATCGCCAAAGGAAGATTTCGATACTAAAATCGCACCACCGAATGTAACTCTCAAATTTCCGCGAATTACCAACGCGCCCTCTTTCTCTTTCCATCTCCCGATACCTCTCGAACAGCCGCGCTTGACGTTCGAGATGACCGTTTTAGCCCACTTCATGGCAGCCAAATCTACACTAAATCTTCAGTTTACGATCAACATCCAAACGATTCACGCGTCTTGTACCCATGCTTCAATTATCGACTCTCACACCGAAAAAAAGGTTTGGTAATATCAAACTAAGAAATATTTGGTCGATTGAACAAAATTTTTGTTAAATCCAACTAATCATTTGTTGAAGCAACTAAATATTCGGTCAAACTACCAAATATTCGTTCAATCAACTAAATATTTCTTTCAATCGACCAAATATTTCTTTCGCCACCCGCAACCGCAGCTTAGTTTGATATTACCAAACCTTTCTTTCGGTGCATAAGAGCTGATTCTAACAGAAGTCTTCCTTTGGTCATTATATCACTTTTTACAATCCTTTTTATCCAATCACGCAACTGATATTTGTTAACCCCATTCAATAAATCTGCGATCAATCCCCGAGACTTTGAAATTTCAACCCTCAATCGGCTCAAAGCCCTTCTAACGTACCTTCCTTCTCAACGCCCACCTTATCCGTTTTACCCCGTAAGAAAAAAAGCCTTTTTGATTTGCAGCTCCTTAAATCCGTTAAGCACTATTGAGCGACCTTATAGTCTCGCGTTGACCTTATCTATCGTACGGACTCTGCGACCTGAATTCATACCGCGCCTATGTGGCTGCCATTCACCGCCGAGTACATGTACAGGCACACAGTCGCTTTCCAACCCAAACAGGCGCGGCACGACGGGGTCTTTGATTCTCACGTGTGTCGACTACAACCTAAGCTACGTTAAATCCACACCCAGAAAAAAAATTTATTTGACGGCCACCGTTTTTTTGGCTTAAGAAAAATATTTATGTGATTAAAATAAATATTTATTTCATTGAAGTAACTATTTACTTAATTTAAGTAAATATTCTACTTGAACCAAATAAACGGTGGCCGTCAAATAATGAATGTTTTTTCTGGGTGCACACGGACGCACCCGCGCACTCGCCAATCCACAATCCATAAATACACACCAATCGCGACTCTCCATAATTATCATCATAGTTATCGTTAATAGGCACACAGAGCTTAAAAGCGACTCAACGAGGTCAGAGAGGCGGCTGGGGCTGAGCGGTCGCAAAACGGACTTCAAAGTTCCGTCGAAAAAAAAACTGCTTCAAACATCCCACTTTGCCCCTCTGACCCTTCCACCCTGCCGGTATCGTGGGTTCTCCGCGCATGACTGGACAACGCTTGTTCACGCGCTCGATTGACTTCCCGGTTATGAAAATTCCACTCCCACTAAGCAGCAAAAATTACAAGAGTGATTCTCTCCGTCGATCATCGTCCGGCCGATCGCTTCCGTCTGAGCCAGTCCTCCTTGATGATGTCGCTGGCTTTCTCACCGATCATGATAACGGGCGCGTTGGGATTGCCGCTGACGATGACCGGCATGATGGAAGCATCGGCGACCCTGAGCCCTTTAACCCCGTAGACCCTGAGCCGCGGGTCCACCACGGCCGTCGGGTCGCCCCGAGGGCCCATTTTGCACGTGCCAGCCGGATGGTAGATCGTGAAGGTGAAGTGGCGAATGGCGCACTCCCAGTACTCGTAGCTGCCAAACGGATGACGCTGGCAACCGGGCATGGGAATGGTCAGCGGCCTCGAGCCGAATCTCTGAAAGGCCGACGTGTTGGAAACCGCCATGGCGATCCTGATCCCCTCCACCAGGACGTCGATGTCCTCCTTGTGGGTGAAGTAGTTCGGATTGATGTCCGGATAGACCAGGGGGTCTTTGCTCCTGAGTCTTATCCACCCGGAGCTCTTGGGCCTCAGGAGGAGCGGCAGAATCGTCCAGGTCTCCGCGTTGATCAGCGGCTTGTACATCGTGTTGTAGACGCTGTCGCGCAGCGCCAGGATCTTCCGGATCTGGTCGCCGCCGTCGGAGTTGATCGAACTGGGGGCGAAGTGGAATTGGATGTCGGGCCAGTCGCGCGACCTGTCGTTGTAGCGCGAGTTGACGAAGGCCAGCCCTTCGACACCCGGAGTGGTCATCGGACCGCGCTCGTTCATTATGTACTCCATCGCCACGGGGAAGGTCTGGAAGCGACTCTTCTTCAGGGTTATCGGCTCGTTGACGATGAAGGTCAGTCCACCCAGGCCAACGTGGTCCTGAAGATTGTCGCCGACCCGCAAGTTGGACACGACCGGTATTCCGTGCTCCTCGAGGTGTTCCCTGGGTCCGACGCCGGAAACCATCAGCAACTGGGGCGAACCGATCGCACCCGACGCCAGAATAACTTCCCTCCTCACTCTGACCGTCTGCTTCCTACCGTCGCGCAGATACTCGACACCTATGGCTCGCTTCTCGCCGTTGAAGAGAACACGGAGTGCCTGGGCCCGCATCGCTATGTGGAGATTCTTGCGATTCTTCACTGGCCTCAGAAAAGCCTTCGCCGTCGAGCATCTGCTGCCCCGTCGCAGCGTCGCCTGACTTAGCATAAAGCCCGTTTGATTAGCTCCGTTTATGTCACGATTCTCGTAACCGAGCTCGCTGCCCGCTTGGACGAACGCTATCGACAATGGCGTTCTCCACGGCGCCTCTTGCACTGTTAGGTAACCACCCGTGCCGTGATAACGCGTCCTGGCTAGGTAGGGATTCCTGTTGTCCTCGGATTTTACGAAATACGGCAACACCTCGTCGTAGCTCCATCCGGCGTTGCCCAGACTCGCCCAGTTGTCGTAGTCGTGCCTGAAAGCAATTGTTGGATTGTTATGTCATTATTTTTATTTTTTTTTTTTTCTATGTTCTGACGGATTTTTTTTTCGACTTGCTACGTGCAAGAAACATTTGGTCTGGCATTGAGTCGCGGTAGATTTATGATGTGCTTCTACCGAAAGTTCGCCTACTGGAACTATTGTGGAAGTATTGTGGAAGGAACACTGCCCTCCATTCATGCCTAGTGTAGTTCCCTCTAGCAGCTCTATTCAGATCGAACAATGGCACAACATACATTTTTTAAATAATTTTTGAGTCGATAGTTGTCTACTTGCTGATGTCAGCCTATAGACACTGTGTGCAATATGAAATTCACCCATTACCTACTCATGAAACTACCATCTACTCAAGCATATGTAGACGTCGACTTACATAGACCAAAGTCTGTAGTTCAAGTAGTCTTTCCAAGATGGACTATATTTTAGCCAATATAGAACATAGCGTATCCAAGGGAGACTGCAGTCTATCCAAGGTAGACCGTAATCTTTCCAAGGGAGACTGCAGTCTGTCCAAGGTAGATTGTCGTCTATTCAAGGTCGACTGTAGTCTATCCAAATATATTCTGTTGCCTGCCCAACTCTATTCTGTAGTCTATCCAAGTCTAATCTGTAGTCTATCCAAGTCTATTCTGTAGTCAATCCAAGTCTATTCTGTAGTCTATCCAAGTCTATCCAAGTTTATTCTCTAGTCAATCCAAGTCTAATCTGTAGTCTATCCAAGGCTATTATGTAGTCTGTTCAACTCTATTCTGTAGTCTATCCAAGTCTAATCTGTAGTCTATCCAAGTGTATCCAAGTCTATCCAAGTATATTCAAGTCTATCCAAGTCTATCCAAGTATATCCAAGTCTATCCAAGTCTATGCAAGTCTGTCCAAGAGTATGCAAGTGTATCGAAGTCTATCCAAGTATATTCAAGTCTATCCAAGTCTATCCAAGTATATTCAAGTCTATCCAAGTCTATCGAAGTCTATCCAAGTCTATCCAAGTCTATCCAAGTATATTCAAGTCTATCCAAGTCTATCGAAGTCTATCCAAGTCTATCCAAGTCTATCCAAGTCTATCCAAGTCTATCCAAGTCTATCCAAGTCTATCCAAGTCTATCCAAGTCCATCCAAGTCTATCCAAGTCTATCCAAGTCTATCCAAGTCTATTCTGTAGTCCACCCGACTATATACTGTAGAGCTGGTCTATACAGGCCGAACGCTACATGCACTGAGGGCTTACGTAGACAAATATCGGACTTGACAAATATATCTAAAATCTATGTTTTACGTTTACAATCGTTCCAATAGGCGGACTTTTGGTAGACGCTTATAACAGACCTACTATGAATCTATCACCACCGATATACTCATTGTAAATACATACTCCTTAGTGGACAAGTCTATCAAAATCTGCAGTCGAATCGACCTTGGTCTGCAGTCTGTCTACACTAGACTGTAGATTCAAGCAGACAATTATCGGACTTAAAAAATGTTTCGAAATCTATGTAGTAGATTTAGTTCGTGTAAACTTTTGGTCGATGCCCATAAGAGTTTACAAGTTTTGTACATGAGTCACTCCCGGATCGGAAGCGCACCGATAATAATTGCAGTTACCTGTTGCCCCGTACGTAAATCATAGCGTTCAATACGCTGCTTCCGCCCAGGACTTTTCCACGCGGCCAATTGCATCTGTCGCCTACCATCGCGAGACAATACGCCGATGCACTTGGAGGTGATGTCTGGTACTTCCAATCGAACTCTGAGAGTTGCGTGTAACCGGCCAATGCCGGCACATCGGATATCTCGTTCTCGTCACCGCCCGCTTCCAAAAGCAACACCGTCCAGTTCGATACCTCGGATAATCTCGAGGCTATGACTGCACCGGCACTTCCGCCACCGACGACTATGAAATCGTACATTCGGAATAACTGCAACAGAAACACCGGACAACCCAATTAATTCGGAGTATTATTTTTTTTCTACCCAAACTTGTTGATGGAGGAAAAAAGTTTGAACATTTGATAAACATCCACTTTCTTTTTCTCAACAATAACATTTTTTGTTTGTCCTTTTGTTTGTAAGTAAAATGTACAAATCTCATTGATAATTAATAACAATAAATATCAATATTAAATAATACTTGATGTTTTAACGTTTCGTACGAAATATGTAAACATTTATTATAAAAAATAAAAATATATTGCAGCAATATTATAATTTTTGAAATAAGGAAAGTTTCAAAAGTTTAAATAATCCAAATCATAATTTTATGTATAATGAAACAGAGTCTGACTTAAGGAAATGTTACATGTCGATAGAAGTTGAGTAGTTATTATTTTTTTACTGCTTCTCTATTGAAATTAATAGATCTAAGTAGTTACAAGACACATTCTGTATTTGAATTCTCGTCAAGGAGAAATCCGGTAATGAACAAATTATACATTGAAAATAATATTATATATACATATATATAAGGATATGGAGTGATTAAAACCTGAATGGTGTAATTTGTATGCTCGTACACAGAACATACGTCCTTTGGTTTTCCGTCACGCGATTGTAAATTAAATATCGTATAAAAATTACCTCGCGTGCATTGGGCGGGTGACTTTCCGGATCCACGCTGTTGTAGCGATACACTGTGAGGCCAATGGCCACCAGTGGCACAATACTCCAACCGAACAGCGTCGTGGTGCCGGCTAAGCTGACCAATTCCATATGAATTATTTGATCTCTGTATCTCGCCGATTGTTATCCCACGATCGTTTTCTTCTATGCTGTGCCATTCGATGCCAGTGCTCGAGCATGCGAATCGAATGTACACATTCGTCTCTAGTGACTAGCGAGTCTTGCCTCACCTGAAAAAAAAAAGAAAAATTAGTAAAATAACAACGTCAATTCCCCGCGAGAAACACGCGAGCGAACACGACACAAATTCCCATGTCGGCCTCCCGGACGAATTTTTCACAAGCGTTCTTCCGAACAGATTCCCCCGAGTACTCGCGATTCTAATCGACTCTGAAAATTCAACGCACGCACTGTGCACAACCACACGCGAGACGCGCTTATTTCGCCGATGCGAGAAATTCGCTGCACCGAGAAAAAATTATTTATTCGACGGCCACCGTTTATTTGGTTCAAATAAAATATTTATTTGATTTAAGTATTTATTTACTTAATTTAAATAAATATTTATTTGATTGAAGTAACTATTTATTTGATTTAAATAAATATTTATTTACATCGAATGAATATTTTACTTAAATTAAATAAACGGTGGCCGACGAATACATTTTTTTCTGGGTGTGGATATGCGAGAGAATTGTAGTGTTTTAAAAAAATATGTATGTTCTTTTTCTTCAATGCTCCGTTTCCGAACGACAGAGACGTGATGGAGAGAGAAAGTAGCACAACGGATTTATATTTTTATTCGGCACTAGCCTGGACAGTGCACGTTCGTAGCATCGAACGTGATATTGTTTTCACTTTGACTGATGTGTGTATGAAACTCGGGTCTACGGTTTGTCGAGATATTTTCCCGCAGTGAAGAAGCCTCGTTCATTAGCACAATTCACTGTCTTTAAAAAAATCGGACAAAAATAATTATTCTGTCAATAAACATTTACTTTAGTTGAATAATTTTTTTTTAAATTAAATTGTTTTTACTTTAAATAAGTAAATTTTCATCATTCCATAATAATATATATGTATTAATGTAATATATAATATAATTTTTTTTATCGTTTCGACTGCTCAAAAGTTGCGATTAATTTGTTTTCACAGAATTTTTTTTTTTACACTCATTATTTGTCGTGGGATAAAAAAAAATCACTTGTTGCGTACTCACGGCTTTCGGGCGATCCAAACTTGCGTCTCAAAATTCCTGCCACTTTTAGAGAACACATTCGTGACTCTCCGGTCCTCTTACGACGAAGGACCGGCTCGAAATCCGTAGACTTAAAAATGTTTTTTAAATCGCTGCGATCATCCTCGTAAAAACTGTAAAACCGAAAGAGCAACCCGCCGAGCGCTCGACTCGGAGTAACGCCAACGGAACTCGAAGCCTCAGTGGTGAATGCTGAGAGTGAAAACACGTCTCCCCCCTCTCGCTTTGACTCCTTTCATTTCATCGCTAACTTCACATGGTTCACCGTCACGTATACCAAGGATTGTGAGAAATCTCCCATAGTCGAAGACACGTTAATCCTTTTATGCCCAATGTGCCATACACCCAGAAAAATAATTTATTTGACAACCACCACTTATTTGGTTTAAATAAATATTTTTTTATTTAAATAAATATTTTTTGATCTAAATAGATATTTTTCGATTAAAATAAATATTTTTTTGATTTCAGTAACAATTTACTTAATTGAAATAAATATTTTACTTAACCCAAATAAACGATGGGCGTCAAATAATTTTTTTTTCTGTCTATTTAAGCCGCTGTTGAATCAGAAATTTTTGTAAATATCTTCGAGAATTTAAATCCAAAAATTCTGAAAAAAATTGAAATTTAAGTAACCAACGTAACCGAATGAAGGTTTTTTGGAAGAGACTATTTCATCATGCATTTTTTTTCCGTGCAAAAACTTGAGAACTGTATTTTTTCAAACATTCAAGGATTTTCGTTCTCAACAAGAACAACTCTTCCGACTCGAAGGATAAAAAAATTCGCTGTAACAAATTCCAACTCGTTACTCGGCCTAATTACGAGCCATTACGAAACGCAGTCGACACTGCTTCACCCGCTAATTAAATCGTAGATCGTAAGGGTTCCTTAAAAGATAGGCTCTTTTAATGGCGCCATTGTCACAGCCTAATCAACAGCAACGTTACGACCGTCCCCTCGTCACCTTTACTCAAACGAATTTCGGAATACCTTCCGACGCCCCGGGGAAAGAAAGCGTCGTAGTTTCTCTCGATAATCCACAGCACGCGATCTTCTTTCTTGGGGAATCCCAAGAATGTTTAAACGAAATATCTCACTAAACAAAATTCCCATTGAAAAACAAAACAGCGATTCTCTATAATAGTCCACATAGTATATCGGTCAAGGAAAAGGGGACAGCGGGCGTAATTGCGGTGTAACGTGATACGCTTCTCCCCCCCCCCCCTTCCCTTCTGCGTCGGATCGAATTACCGGGAGGAGAAGGGGAAGGCGAATCAGGATCGAGTCGAGTGGCCGGCGTTCGAGAGCGCGCATCGTGTTTGTTGTCGCGGTGTCTTTCTCTTCGACTTTCATGGGCAACTCGAAGCCCGTTGCTCGCGAACTTAATCTCCGTATGCTCTCCGGCCGTTACTTTCTCTCCTCGCTGGACTACGTGCGATTCAAGCTTGGCCGGCGACGAGACCGTCGACTCGCCTTCCACCACGTGGTCGGAGGCGGAGAACTCGGAATACCTCGGGGCGATGCGCGTCGGTTCCTCGACTAGCGGACTCGCGCTTATCCACCGTAAGCTTACCATAAGAGACCCTCGTCTGCGCACCTGCCGACGCGATTGCAGTTTCTGTCGACCTTGGCCTATACAGCGCGTTTCCCTTACGAGCACACACTATTCCCACGAGCTATCGAACGACGGGATGTTTGAAGAGGCTGCGAGAGTCGTCGGCATTGTTCCGGTCCCAAAGTGCTGCAGCCAGGAAAGTAATTTACATGATGGCCATCGTTTGTTTGGTTTAAGTGAAATGTTTATTTTATTTAAGGGAATAGGTCACCAAACGACTTTTACTACTTCTGGATCTTAAAATCATAAGTTTTGTGAAGCAATGAATAAGGTTTTTTGTAAGAATTTCTTATAATTTTTTCCTCACGTGGATTCCGAGATACATGAGCTTAAAATTGTGTCGATTACACTGTAAAAAATGTCTGCATCGAAATTAATGTACATGTATTGGAAGCTTTTATGCATAAACTAGTATATTCAATTTAATATGCAAATGTTGTGTACAATGAATGTACGGTAAATAAAAAATAATAAGCAAAAATTACTTTAAAACTACTGGAATTTTACATAATATTTGTACATTAAATTTAATATACTGGTTTATGCATAAAAGCTTCCAATATCGGTACATTAAATTAATTTTTTTTTAACAGTGTAGCATGAGCTGCGTTATGGTGTCGCGTTGAAAGCAACATTATTTTTTTTTGTATATATTTCCAGACTACTGTATTACAATTTTTGTTGTAAAATAACATTACAACATTATTGGGAACGCATAAAAAAAATAACATCGAGCTGCGCCCGTAGATTTTCGAAGATATTACGAGTTGAAGGGACTTCGAACCTGTATATGAATAGAGCCTCAACCATTGCTAGCAACATGCCCCCCACCACCCCCCACCATTAAAAAACGACGATCTGTGACGTATTCCCTTAAATAAATATTTATTTCATTCAAGTAACTATATACTTAATAAAAATAAATATTTTATTTAAATCAAATCAATATTGTACTTAAACCAAATAAATTATTTTTCTGGGTGTAAACAACGTTTCATAAAAACAACCCGATGAGTCGTCTCTCTATTACAATGTAGCAGTTTTCCATAAGGAATGAATATAGTCTTGTACTAGACTGACCTGGGCCGCGTTTGTCTTAATGTCAAATATGTGATTTCTTTGGCGCGAATAAACTATTTAAATCTTATTAAACCTATTTAAAGTACAAATCTTTGAATACATTTTTTTACCAACATTCAAGAATATTATTTGAATAAGGATTTTGTTAAGGCAAGTAAACATTCTTTTATCTGTATTTGATTTAAATAAATATTTATTTCACTTAAGTAATTATTTTCTTAATTAAAATAAATATTTATTTTAATCAAATAAATATTTTCCTTAAACCAAATAAATCGTCGCCGTCGAATAATTTTTTTTTCTGGGTGTTCCCCGTCAAGGTACGAATTGACCGGAACTCTCTTACGAGCGAAACGACGAGTTCTCGCAAGGTTCAACGTCGATCCCTCGTGAGTAATTGCAAAACAGTCTGTTGGTCGAGCTTTCAAAATTGTCACATTTCACTTTACATCTCGCCCCATCGGCGAGCGGGAAAGAAAGCAAAAGTTATTTCGTAAGCGAGACAGGGTGTGCGCATCCACAGTACATGTGGGCCTGTGCAACATACCTGAGGCACTGCACGTACGCACATAGAAAGCACCGCAGACGCGGACGGAAAGAGACCAAAGTGAAAATTCACACATAAACAAACACATTCATCCGTGTCCCATTTGCAATCCATGGAAAAGGTACGTTAGGAACAAATTAATGCGTCAATGGAGATCCTAAGATTTTCGTACTGTTATCTAATTATTACAAAACTCGTATAATAATGGGATAATGATACATCACCGATCGACGGAGAGGTCGACCACTCGCAGGCACGCGACAGCAATTTTAATCATTAGAAAAGTCGCGTGACCGTTGCAAGCCTGCAGCCGAACGAAAAAAGGTTCGACCATAATGCATATGTAAGGATATGCATACTTAAGGAGGGAGTTTGGCTGCGCGCTGACTTCGCATAAGTTCGACAACAATAAGAGAAAATTGCAAGTACTTCTTGATGGTGCAAAAATCTGAAAAAAATCATGTATACTAAAGG
>JAPYZC010002566.1:0-14242 GCA_030522665.1 Ichneumoninae sp. A BG-2022a | reverse complement strand
TAGATCGAGCGCGATAACCACAACTCGATTCTCACGGGAATTTTTAAGCGTTGTTCTTTGTTTTGTGACGATGATCAAAAAATCACGTCACAATACATATATCGATATCGTAGATACTAATTTAAAGCGTAAATTGTCTAATTCGCATATCATTTTTTATTCAGACTTTTTACGAGGTGTTGCCAGAAGTCCGACGATTGGCATCAGATCAACGAGAAGAGGTGGTTGAACTGCTTAAACTTCGCTGTGACAAAAAAATTGTTCGAGCGAAACTGGAAAAGGAATCCGGAAAAAGGTCACCATGAAAGACTTATCAAATATCCAAAGTACGTTGAACAGCAAGACGACCTAGAGGAAATGGTAGAACGTCTACAGCAAAAAGGTAATATAAAGGCAAATAAATATTGAATCATCATTCGAGGCGTGAATGAGATGAAAAATCATGTTTCGACGGCTACATTTTTAAAGTGGAGAGATTTTGTGGAAAAAATACATTATAAAGACTAAATGAATAGTAAAGTCCCTTCGGTGGTAATGGTCTTAGGGAGATTATATGTTAAGAAAAAAAAAACATGAATGAGACTTCACTCACTAGCAGTGAATAATGTCGAAGACTTTTTTTAGTAAATAATATCGAAGACATTGCATAGAAACAAGTTTAATCAAAGTGCATTACAAGTACAAAACCTAACCCAAAAGATCTCACGAGACATGAATATCGATACTCTCATAACAACACAATTGTGTCAAAATCATTCCACGATTTATTATATAACTGGTAAAGAGTAAGATATCAACTCACTTACTAATTCACAGAGAGATTTTTTTGCTTTGACATAGAGGAAGTTTTGCTTTGGTGAAAAAAAATTAAAATTCAGGATTTTAATCAAAACGTGTTTAAAATGATCTAAAACATCGAAAAATCACATTTGGAAAAAAATGTCTGGATGAGTCTGTGTGTTTGTGCGTGTGCGCATCCCCATGGAAAAGCGGAAAAACTCAGGTGCAAATCATGTTGTACGATAAGAAATACACAAGATGAAGTATATGACAGGGTTGAACAAGCTAGATAAAGCGATATCATTTGGATTACGTCAGTAAAAATTGAGTGCCAAAAAAATCCCTAACGCATAATTCCATTCATTTTTTCGCACAGAGCACAGATCCGACAAAGTGAAGAGCGACGTTTTTTTAATACGAACATTTTTTTTTAAGTTGAAAATTAACCGCGCTCGTGGATTTTGATAATCTATTAAATCTATTGTCCATAATCAAGTATTAATTCTGTATCAGTCGTATTTGTTCGTATTCCAATTCATTCAGATTATGGTGTGTAATCATACAGTTAAGGGCGTACGCTACATTAAGTGGGTAAAAACTATATTGAATGATTTTTTTCTCGGTAAATATACGCTTCATCGATTTGATTTTTAGGATAGAAGATGGATATATTAAAGAACATTTAAGAATTTTTTAATTCAATTTTATTGTTGTAACTTTCGTTTTGAATATTTGGATAAGGTGACCCTGATTTCAACTTATAATTTTATGTGAAACAAATTTTTTTTTATTGATTCTCAACAAATTATGTATAACGCGGTCCTTGATGAGGGAAAAAAAAACAAAACAAAAATTGGCAAAATGGCGGCCATTTGACAAAAAATCGATTTTTATCAATTTTTTACACATTGAATAATTTTTTAAATAATTTTTTTTAAATATAAGAACGTCAACGACTAAAGAATCTGTCGAAGTAAAACGGAAAAAATTTTCATAAAAATCCATGAAGCCGTTTTTGAGATATCAAGGTCACCGATTTTGAAAATCACGGTTTGAGAAAAACGCGTTCAAAGTTCGGCCGCGCCGCTGCTCAAGCACTACACGCACCTACTGCGCACTCCGCCGCTTTTTGTATAACGTTCTTTAACTTTCGCAATTCGCTGAATTTTGACATAAAAATATAACCGAATATTCCTGACACTATAAACTATTAGAAAATGATTTTTTTCGATATTTTACTGAGGCATTAAGCCTGTAATTGTTCACGTAAGGGAAGACTAACTAGATAAGAACGTATGGATAAGAAAATAAGTTATTCAGATCTTCTTTACGCTCTTTTTGGTCCAACAAGCCGCTGTTTACGATGCATTGAACGGGGAAGATCTATGTATTTGATTTGTCTACAATAAGTAACATCCGAATAAGTTTCGAACTTACGCTGAAGGTGTAGTAGGTTTTGAGAGTGGATATATCGACCTTTACCTCGATTGTACGTTGATAATAACAGCCAGTCATCGCGATAAAATCCTCTTCCTTTGGTTTTATGTACGAGGTAAAATATGTACCCTTACAAGTATACGAGAAATTTTCGATTTCAGTCATGAAAACGAACGTTTGCTACCACCGCTACACTTATCAGGGCGACAGTAAGGCCCGTATAGTCACTCCCAAAATTAACTTCGTACGAATGACACAAGTGGACAAGCAGGCTTCGTTTGTTTAATTCATTAGGTCCAACGTCATATGCCAAAAATGTTTCTATTGTGGAATGTGTGTTTACGAGATATATTTTATTCCAGGAGCTACTACGCATATTTTGACGACGGAAGGCCGATTCAAGGGGTTATATTTCTCTACACCCGACATTAGTAACTCTATGGGAACGTGGCCGCAAGTGGTTTTTATCGACGGCACTTATAAACTCCTGAAAATGAATCTCACCGTAATGATGTTGCTAGTAGAAGATTCGAATGCTTCTAGCGAGATCGTAGGCGTTGGACTACTGGCAAGAGAAGATTATGTTACGTTCAAGTGGTTTCTCGAAACTTTTAAAAAAGAAAACTCGTTGGCTTGCGGAGAAATAAATAGCGTAATGGGCGACAAGGACCTCTTGGAGCGTGAAGTCTTGAAAGAAGTTTTGCCAAACATTCCCATTTACATATGTCTTTTTCATACGCTCAAAATATTTTCACGTGAAATCTCGAGAGAGAAAATGAACTTATCGACACAAGAAAGAAACAAGTGTTTAAAAATCCTTGAGCAACTCGCCTACAGCTCCTCCGAGTCAAAGTATGACGAAATTTACGCGAAACTAAGAAAAGTAGCTCCAAGGCCGGTACGCGATTATTTTGCCAAAAATTGGCATGGGAATAGAGAAGAGTGGACGTGCTACAGTATGGTGTCGGGACACTTGCACAATCGAACGAACAACCGACTTGAATCCATCAACGGAAAAATCAAGCAGGTTGTGAAGAAATGTAGCTCGTTGGTTGACTTCGTAGATTCATTCTTTGTATTCTTGGAGTCACACGAACACCATGTAAATCTAAAGACTTCGAAAAGCTTTACGAGAAGACCAACGACATATTATCCTACGGTTAGTGCAGAGCGCCGATACATGAACATCTTAACGGATGAAGCGTTCAAGTATGTTTTGGTCGAAATTAACGCAATCGAGGCAATAAAAATCATAAACCAGAGTGATGGGACATTCATCGTGGAAGAAGCCAACCTGCCACTTCACATAAGTTTGACTTCATGCGACTGTGGTATCGCGAAGTCGTCGCTAATGCCATGCAGGCATATATTTGCCATACGGAAGCACTGCGAAGTACCTCTGTTCGCAGAGGAACTATGCCACAAACGGTGGACCAAAGCTTATTGCAAAGAAAACCAACGATCGTTCAAGCCGGCAGGAAGTCTGTGCGACATGGCTTATCAATTTCCCACAATAACCGATGTACATTCCGAAGATATTTCGACTGATCGATCAAGAAAAAAACGTCTCATTTCAGTAACGAATGATTTGAAAATGACTTGCAGTCAATCATGCGGATCCGACTTCGCCTGCAGATATGAGATCCTGACGAAAATAAAAAATTTGTGGGCCAAAGATTGCCAATTTACTGTTAAAATTGACGATTCTGGTAAATACGATCTCGTTTCAGAGAAGAACAAGATGAAACGAACGGTTCCGGAAAAAAGAAAACTTGTAGAACCCCTTCTAAATGCTCTAATACAACTCGGATTGCAATCCTCGGAACCCGAGTTTGAAAGCAGAATGAACACGTTGAAGAAAATCGAATCTTTGTGGCGCCGTCAGCAGCAGATCTTCGTCGAAGAAATCGGAGATACCCAGGAAAGATTTTTATCGGTTCAGGTATTTATTTCGATCTCGATAAATGCTAGCGTACTATAAGTGAATTTTCATTTCTTCATTACTTTTGATTAAGACATCAGAAGTAATGAAGTACCAATCGCATTTAAAGTTTGGTTCGGAACATAGAACCAAACAGATGGATCCTTACAGTGTTAACACACCTTTAACCTTGGATTGGTACGCCCAAGTTCACCGGTCTCTGCGGTTGTCGGGGCATTGAACACTGATAAAATAGATTACAATGTTTCTTATTGACTTCGTCTCTCTGAGATGTTTTAAATTACCTTCAGCGTTAAGTTTAACACAGAACAGATTTGTTCGAACTCATTTCACAATCGGGGTGGATTTGCCACGTAAATTTGATCCCACACATTCATTTATAGCCATATAAAAAATGCAGATCAACTGCATCGAGGAAAGTGTAAAAAAGCGATAATTTGTAATATTTTGATAGCATTGACATGAAAAATAGTAGTGATGTTGATTTACCAATGAAGAAATATATATTTTGATACGTTGGAGGAACATTAAATAAAAAGAAGGCTGAGAAAAAGTGATTGGAAAGATAGGTGTAAATGCCGATAAAACAGTAGAACACGACTTTTCGGAGCTTCGCAAAAAGTTGGTTTACAATACAAGTCAGTGTAAAATATAGCAATGAACAAAAAATGTCAGGTTCGTGGGAATCCGACAGTAACGCCCTCTAAATAGGAATCTCGCTTATGTTTCGATAAACCGTGTTCGAACAGTTTATGGATCATCTACTTCATATTTTTTCAGCCGGATTTTCATGAAATTCAATCTGCCACATATAAAATGGATATTTTCTCACCGGTGAGATGACCGAGGAACTGTCTTCCATCGCAATAAAGTATAAATACTAAAACTCGTCAGTTATTGAATACTAATCTATTTTTTACTGATGACGCTTATCAGTATAATTCCAGTAGGTTTCACAATATAAAACTTGTTCACAATATTTAAAAAAGCAGGCTTGCTTTCATGCCGCAATTGTTTAATGATTCTAAAAATATCACTAAATATTGTTCTATAAACAGGATACAAATTGTGAAGATAGGGGTGTTAACGGTATTGAGTTTCCCGTTAGGCTCATGAGTAGAAGTCAGTGCGTTTATATATACTTCCTGAATCATCAAGTCTTTTTGTTAGGTAGTCTCATTTTACACTCCATATATATTTAAGTACATGAATTTTCTATTTGTAGTTACCGATTGGTCAAAACTCTGCCGATGAATTAACCAAGCCACGTCACAACCACCATCGAATTACCGTTCACGAAAGTATTGTCGAACGATTTCAGCGTTTGCTCAATGTCAACGGAACATCGGATACTTTAGCGAGTAGCCAAATGCTTGAAGCCGCAAAAGTAAAAGGACGCCCGAGTCGAAATCTGGATACTTGGGTTAACACGAAAAGTCGGCAGATCACCAGAAAAGGAAAAACAAAAAAGAAGTTGTAAGAATTGTAATCAGCTGGGCATCACAACGAAGATAGAAACTGAAAATAAATCAACCGGTCATTTTATAATTCGGACACTTTTGCAAATTTGCCATTATCCTCCACTCATGTATCATAGCAAAATGCTATATCTTACCATATACTATGTCGTACCACAATGTACTATGAATTCTCTTGTGTTCAAATAATCCTCACCTTTCGCCAAATGTTTATGACAAATCTGTTTCGAATTGTCTAACGTTCGAGATTCCTGAATAGCATCTATTAAATTCATGTAAGACACCGTAGCGCATTAAATATACTGTGTTCAACATTTACTATATACTGAAAACGGCCTGAAATGGTATATACCGTGAAGGATTCGATATTCCATGTACAACATTGACGGTATGCTCATAAATCTTTTAAACGATGTATACCCTGCTAAAGTTAATATACCGGGCACGGCATTGACGGTAAGCCGAGCTATCATTGTAATGATTATAAACCGTGTCACATTGGATATACCGCGTACGGCATTGGCGGTACACGGTGACGGTGTATACCGTATAGAGTTGGCTATACAGAATACGGAACCTACGGCATACTTGTGACGTTATTAAATGTTAAAAACCGTGTTAAGGTGGATATACCGTGTACAGTATTCACGGCATATTTGAGACACAGTATAAAATGGTAAAAATCGTGTTAAATTAGATATACCGTGCACGGTATACCGCGTTGCGTTACATAAATGTAATATCCCGTAGCGCATTTAATATGCGGTGTTCAACATTTACTGTATATTGAAAACGGGTTGAAATGGTATATACCGTGAGGGATTGGATATACCGTGTATAGCATTGGCGACATGCTCAGAAATCATTGAAATGCTTATAATCCGTGTCATATTGGATATACTGCGAACGGCATTGACGGTACACCGTGTCGAGTTGGATATACCGAGTACGGCATACCTGCGCCGTTATGAAATGTTTAATACCGTGTCAAGTTGGATATACCGTGTACGGGATTCACGGTATACCTGAGGCACGCGATAAAACGGAAAATGCCGTATCAAAATAGGTATACCGTGCACGGTATGCCACGGTATAATTGCGCTGCTGAGCCAATTACACCGTGACGGTATGGTGTCGATAGCAACGTCCTTTTATTTATTTTATTTATTTATTTCATCAGAACTCGTGAGATACGCGGGAGAGGAGGAGGCGGAGAGACGTCAGCGTTCCCGGCGGTTGCGCTATGCTGATTATGTCAGCGCGCAGTCGCTGCCGATCTCTATTAATTACGTCGTGTGGGAGCGGGACGGTCAAGAGTCAGTCCTCGTCCCAGTATTCGACGACCGTCGCTGGGTGCATCGAGCAGGCCCACAAAATGAAGAGCAGCGTTAAATAGATGGTAGGTTTTTGCATTATGATATATAATCAGAATAATAATTTTTTTGTTTTTTACAGGGAACTTCAGCGCGCTTAGGAGCACCTACAAGAAAAATTTAATTAAACTTAATCAAAATATTAAAAATAATAAAAATATTTTAAATAAAAAATTTATTTCTTCTGGCCACTCCAATTATTGGCCACATTTATACGCGCAGCGGACGAATCCAAAACACTGTATCCCCACTTTTACTCCCACCACCTCGAACTACGCTCTCAACGGGGGGCTCGAGGAGTGGGGATAGGAGTGGGGTCGCCATAGTGCACCGCATACTACTCACCAAGATCCAGGTAGCACAGCTCAACTGGCCTATCATCCCGAAGATTGGAACTCATCGCAGCGCTGCAACGACGACGTTCAAAAGAATTCGTCAACCACGTCCCAAGGCTACACTCCGCCTTGACGTGCGGATAACTCATTTTTGGACGGGCTCACATGTCACGGATGAACTCACGTAACGTACGTGTACACAGCTGGATCGGATCTCACGCTTCAAAGTGAAAGAGCGTCGTTAAAGACGACGTTGCTCAAATCCAGGAACACGGCGCAGGCGCACAACGGTGGCACATCTCAGGAGTAGCTAACCTGGCCGATCGTGTCCCCAGGGGCATCACCAACGCGCAGCTCAGAGATCACTCATCATGGTGGACGGGACCACCATGGATGACTCAAGGGATTCATGGACGACTCACTACATTCATGCATGATGAAAAGGATCGACTCACGGCAAGCTCAATCACCGGGCTTCGGGCAACCTCAAAGTACACGAGGATGTCCCGGGCATCTCTCTGACCGTCGGCGCTTCGCGCGTCGAATGCCACGACATTCTCACTTGAGAGGTTTTCACCTCTGATTGCCTTGTTCCATTTCATTGGTATTTTTGTTATAGAAATGCGTGCATCTTCAGAGGACACTTCTGCTTTTCGGCCATGCTCATTGGCCATGCGCATCGGGCACACTCATTAGTCACACTCATCGGTTCTACTCAGAGGCGCTCAAATAAACCTGGCTCACCCTGGGTTACATCGGCTAGGGCTATGGGATTCTTGGAGGTCGAATCTTCAACCCTGCGACGTCCCACATCTTCCGGGGTGTGGTGTGTGCCTGGCATGGGGGGATCCGTGCTCATTTTGCGATGGGCTAACTACCTCTGTTCTAGGTTGCACTCCCACCCTCGGACCGACTACGGGTGCGGACTATGCAGGACCGCTCACGTGCAACATCCACGGTAGCGTTTCATCTCTACAAGGAATCATCCCAATCGGATCATCACGACCATCTCATCATCGACCCTGTCGCTGATGGCGGGGGAATGTTCGAGAATCAGCGCGGTTACGTGCGCTAGCTCGATCGGCCGCTGTTCGGCAGCACCTCCCGGCCGAGTCCGGCGAGGCCGACGCGCGCCGCCGACGCACGCGCACGCGCTCTCATCCGATGCGGCACGGCTTTCGTGCCGCGTGCAACAGGTTTCGCGCTCATCTAGGTGTAATGGCTGACACGGGTCACCACGCGCTCGCGTAGATCGCCGATTACAACTGGTTTTCTCACTGTAAAGCTCAACGGTTTCGCTCAGTTTATTGTTACATCTCATCACGGGAACCGTATCTTCGGTTTCGGGATATCGTTCGAGCTCACACGGAAGATAACGGGAGTGTTTTTCTCGGTTGCGCGGTACGCGTGTTTTCACCGGAAAGTCTCACGTTCTCAACGGCTATCTCGCGGCGATACAGCGTCGGGGATAGATATTCTCACTCGAGAGTTCAATGCGATTTTCATATAATTCAATTGGCTCACCAGAGTGCACACTTTGGAACGCTCATTAAAACTATTGTTGTTAATCGGCTTCGCTCATCCTCAGTCTACTCATTGTACTGTGTTTTTTCGCGCGCATTCTGTCATCGTTCTGTCATTGAATAAAGAGGTTTATTTTCACTGTTAAGATCGTGTGTGAAATCATTTAACACCCCGTTCCGCTATATCTCACCCTGGCAATTCTCAAACATTCTCACTCCCCTTGTTACCGGAAGTTACCGATCTTCTCCGCTCTCTCTGTCTCTCTCTCGTTATCGATTTTCCGAGTTCTGTCGTTATTGATTTCCCGGGTTCAGTCGTTATCGATTTACCGAGTTCGGTCGTTACCGTTATTTCGAGTTCAGTCGTTACCGATTTTTCCGAGTTACGATCAGGATTGTTAGTTATCGAGTTCGGTCGTTACCGATATATCCGAGGTCCGATCGCTATCGTGAGCTATCGAATTTCTGTATTTGGCTCCCATACTGTCTGTACCCTAGTTTATTGGAAGTAATTGAGAAATAAAACCTGAATCATGTGCCAATATTAACATGTTGTTGGGGAGTTTTGATTATACTACGACCCACCCGAGAGCTAGGAACGCCGTCCACGCCCTCTCTCCACAACTGACACCCTGAGCGAATCAGGTATACCGTACACCAGCCTCTCTGATTCCGAAGCCGCAATTTCGTTGTTTCCCATTTTATTGACTATTCATATTGTGATTACGGTTACATTTCGCGGTTTGTTTATACCGCCATTAAATAAAAAATTGACTGGTGCCCAATGGCTCTCGCGGCAACGGGAACAGAGGGGCCAGGGCGAAGGCTAACCGGTATGTAAAATCCCTGTTGCAAAACATGACGTACAAAGAATTCTTAAAATCATTATCTATAACTGAAAACGAATACATAACAGCGATTCGAGCGCATATTAAAAAACCAATGATACTATTAAAAAGAAATGTATATGATATTAAAATTAATCCGTTTAACAAATTAATATTGAAACTACGTCAAGCAAACATGGATATTCAATTCATTTTAGATCCGTCTACGGAAAATTCGACTAAAACAATTCGTCTAAAAGAATTCGACTAAAACAATTCATCTAAAAAACAATTCGACTAGTAACAACTCGTCTAAAATAATTCGGCTAAAAACAATTTGACTAAAAATAATTCCGGTCGTTGGACGCGTACGAGGCTCGTGACGATGTGACACAGTTTACTCATTCCCGATTATACTTGAGTCTCGCGACTCTACAGACTTCATCGATCTTATTGAAAATTCACGACCTCACGTGATGCCTCATAAGCGTTGTTTAATCGCGTCCATTAGATCTGGACGAGACGCTCGCAAACGTCTGGGACGAAACAGTCCTGGCATTCGTTTGTAGAATCGACGAACGGGCTTTGGCGGGTTACGACGTTTTGAACATTCGCCACGGTTGATTCGGTATCGTGTGAAATTCGTTCTTTCAATATACCATCTACAGATCTACAACAGTTTTCTGCAAGAGAACGAAGAAAAAACGTTTTACAGAAACGTCGATGATTGTAGCAAAAAAAAATCGAACTTTTAGAACGAATTGATCGTTGATCGCGAATTAAGAAAAATTGGAGTTCAATTACAGTTACGTATCCCGGGTGAGTCTCTGGTCGTCACGTAGTCATTTTGCTGCTCGGCTCACAAGCCGATGTCGAAAAACCGATAGAAAAGATTGGGATCAGGCGGTGGACGTACGAACTCGTCGAGTTTCTTTTCGGCTCCATCGTTTCCTCGCGAATTGATCGCGTCCGTTCCGTCGGTTTCCATTGGTTCGCTTTTTATTTCGTTTTTATCTTCATAACATTTTGACGATTATTGACTATATATTTGACTTGATACATAATATAATTTCGGCACAAATGCATGTCTGCCACAAGGATAATATCGACGTACCTCCTGATAATCTGAGCGGTCGGTCAGTATCCATTCTGCGTGTTCTTAACATACGAAACGATGGCTCTTCAATTTGTATTGAGAGAGAAAGGGAAACAATAATTATCGCTAAACGGGTTTCTTTTCCATCATAACGGAGTGAACGAAGGAAATGGTAACACGTATTGGAAATGTATTTACAGCGACAAACACAACAAAAAACATTGCTCACCTCGGGTCATAACGACACTAAACAATGAAATACAAAAAGAAACCGACCATAACCATGGTGGAGATGCTGCAATAGTTGAAGCAGTCAAAGTAAAACATGAGTTGGGAAACGCGGCTTTGGCGACTTCCGAGAGTCCGCATGTTCTTATCGTTTCTGCATCGGCTGGCATTCACAACGGCATGGCTGCCCAGTTGCCGTCGACCGGCTCCTTGAAGAGGACGATCAGAAACGTTAGAAGTGCGACTTTGGAAAATCACGGTACTCCAAAAACTCGAGAGGAAATTGAGCTCCCTCCGGATTACAGTGTAACCGAAAAAAAAACACAACCTCGTGATTTACGACGAAGGCGCTGTCGCCGATCGGATGATTGTATTCGGGAACGAAGAACATCTGAGGCTACTGGTGGGAGCTAAACATTGGCTAATGGACGGAACATTCGGTGCCTGTTCAACGTTGTTTGACCAGTTGTATTTGATTCATGCGATTGTCGGGGAACAGATTATGCCCCTCGTATACGCGTTGCTGGCGGAAAGAAGTTCAGCTGTTTATTCGGAAATGTTTGAAAAACTGAAAGAAGCAGAGCCAGAATTGAACCCGGAAACAATCTCGATATGGAACAAGCTGTCGTCAAAGCTTTGATTACGCTGTTTCCAGAGGTCAAAATTCGGTTGTGCAACTTTCATGTGAACCAAGCACTTTACCGCACTTTGTTGCTTTCAACCTCAAGGTGTTGTACGATACAAACGTTGAACTTGCTCAAAAAATTAAACTGCTCGCAGCCCTCGCATTCGTGAAAGCCGACGAAGTCGTGCAAATTTTCAATCGGATTTCCAACGAAGTTTTCGGTGAAGACGAAGATCTTCAAGAATATCTGTTTTCGTTTGAAACGGAATTTGTAGTTCGATATGACCGAAAATGAATTGCAAGAGACGCTCAATTCCCAATAAAGTTTTGGAATCAATATGATGCATGCCGATCCAACCTTCCTCGTACGAATAATAACGTGGAAGGTTGGCATCGCAGCTTAAACGAGTTGGTTCGGCAAAAGCATCCCAGTATTTGGGGGCTTATCAGATGCCTGAAAGTGGAGCAATCGCGAACCGAATTAACGGTTGTAGCGATCCGCAACGGAGTACCTCAGCCACCACCAGCCAAAAAATATCGGGACCTGAATCAACGAATCTGCAGCATCGTGTTGAAATATGACGATCCGATGTATACAGACAGAATTGTGTACGTCAAAGCGATTGCTAACAATCTGTCGATATGAAGAAAATACAGCGATTGTCCGCGATGCTTTTACAGACTTTGTTTCGGAAGTTTCGTATCTTCATTTCATTTTCGTTTATTTTTGAAACATTATCTTCGTTTAGCTTGTGTCTAGCGTCTGTTCAATAGTGTTAAACCATGAACAAGATAGGCGTTCTCGTTTTAGTTTCTAAGTCTCTACTTAGACCAGCAGCGTGAAAGCGTAACAGGTATACGCTATGCTTTTCCGGAGTTTGCTTCCAATGAAAACTTGGAAAATTATAATTAATGATCGAGATTTTAATTGAAAGAAAATTTATTACAGAACACGATACAAAAAATATTCAAAATATTTTTCGTTTTAGTTCCACTTATATCTATCGTCCCTTCAATATCGATAGACAATGAACAACAAAGGCGTTCTCGTTTTAGCTCCTAAGGTTTACTTAATTCGTACAAAAAATTCTAAAAACAAAAAAAAACAAAAAAAACCCTAAAAACTAAAAAAAACGTTTAAAAACACTTTAAAAAGATGGATTCAGAAATCCGCCACGTCCTCGTTCGTTGACTCCGGATCCGGCAGAGAGCGGAGATTTATAAAAGGGAAGGATGAACTTTGAAAAATCCTTCCAATTAATAAGATATTTTTTGTTTAATCATGTGTATTTCAACCTGATGATTAGTCCATCTAACGGATTTTAGCCAGATATCTCAAAAATCGTGGATACATCAATCATAGGAATTTTATAAAAAGTTTAACAAAACGAAGCTTTTAGAGGAAGCAAAAGAAAAACTTGTGTTTGATCCGAATTTTGTTATAAAACTCATTATTAGTCGAATTGATTTTAGTTAAGTTGTTTTCAGCCCAATTGTTTTGGACGAATTGTTATTAGTAGAATTGTTTTTAGTCAAATGGTTCTAGTCGAATTCTCCGCAAATCGCATTTCGGCCCCCCGTAACCCGCCCCGATTTCAGCGATCGGCGTATTGCAGAGCTATTAGTGGACCCGGCTTGGTTTTTCCCGGGTGATCACCGAAAAACTTGACGCCCTTCAGGCAAGAAGACGAAAAGGGCGCTAACTTGTAGCGCACTTTACCCGATCACTCCCGCGTGGTCAGGAGGCATAAAGGAGGCGTTACAGTATTTACGTTAGTGGTTACCTCGAAAAAGGTAAAAAAGTAAATTTTAATTCTCATCAATGTAAACCTGTATAACCGATGAGATTGTGTATATTGGATATATATTATATATCCAGTTTGTATCTCATGTATATTGTGACGGGGCTTTTCTGCTCCCGTCACAAAGAGAGCCATATCTCAGGCTCTCGCGTGTATGGGCATGGCACACGGCATTCTTTCTCCCGGGAGGAGTCCCTTCCTGGCGAACAGACAGGGTCAATCGCGAGCGAACCGTTCTCACGATTAATGCTGAGCTTTATTTTGTTTTCCGGTTAATATTCTCTCGAGCGTACGGTGGTCGTAACCGCCGCAAGGACATCTCCACGCCACCCAGCGATATACAGCGGGCTGGAGCCTTGCCACAGCCATCTACAGTCAGCAGACTGGAGCCGTGCTACCGATTCCGTCGCAGCTACACAAGACCAGCACCTCGACAAGTCACTCGCCGTTCAGTCCCGCCGCTACCGAGGTAGCACGCGACATTACCGACAACGGGTCCTCCACCCGCTCACTGATCACCAAGCCATCCTGACACGACGAGCCACGCGCTACCGAGATCTCCAGCGTCCGGCTCGTCGCTATTTCGTCGCCTTGCTCGTCTCACCGAAGTTCCCGTATTTGCGCGCCACGACTCTCGTGGATTCACCTCCCCCACGAGCGTACTCGACACCTCGCGTTCACGATATCACGAACGCGGGGGAATTCAAAGAACCGCGCGAGATCTCCGTAATTCGGGGAACTCGGACAAATAGAGCAGAGGGCGAAACGAAGATAGGCATAGGGTGGGGGAAAAAGG
>JAPYZC010002565.1:0-14244 GCA_030522665.1 Ichneumoninae sp. A BG-2022a | reverse complement strand
AATTGCAAGTACTTCTTGATGGTGTAAAAATCTGAAAAAAATCATGTATACTAAAGGTACTGAGAAGATTAATTTTGCACAATAATAATTGCAAAATGTCGTTAACAAATTCATCAAAAAATTAATTGGTTAACAAATTACCCAGCATCAAAACTTTTTGTTATGAAAATGATTCGTTTATTTTTCTGAGTACGTGTGAATTTTTTCAGATTTTTAAGTAATCGTTGATTTTTGTTCTATAAAAAAAAAAAAAAATCAACGATTACTTAAAAATCTGAAAAAATTCGTACGTATTCAGAAAAGTAAACGAATAATTTTCATAACAAAAAAGTTTTGTTGTCGGGTAATTTGTTAACCAATTAATTTTTTGATGAATTTGTTAGTAACATTTTGCAATTATTATTGTGCAAAATTAATCTTCTCAGTACCTTTAGTATACATGATTTTTTTTCAGATTATTTTTCAGATTTTTTTTCAGATTACTACACCATCAAGAAGTACTTGCAATTTTCTCTTATTGTTGTCGAACTTATGCGAAGTCAGCGCGCGGCGAGACTCCCTCCTTAACGCTGAAATTAAAACGACACCAATTTCAGTGGAGGCGGGCGCGGTGAGAGACTCGCATTCTGAGTAAGGAAGTTGGTCTTTAACGAGACACTATTCATGGACGATGGGAGATACGGAGGACGGGATGCGAGTCGATTCGGTGATGTACGAGACCGGACGGCCAGTCGGCCCGTGCATCTTTGACATTTAAATCCATGCAAATGCGTCCGCGGTTTGTACGTGCGAATGCGGTTTTAGTAGTGCGGCAGAAAAGGCGCCGGGAATATACATGAGTCGTTCTCATGATATTACTGGCTGGCTCCAGCAGTTTCAAGGGTAGCGACGAAGGAGATGACTATGAAGAGTGGCGAGGGGATGAAAGTCGAGGGCGAGGGATGGAAGGAAAAGGACGAAAAAAAATATATATATAGAATCCAGACGACCGAGCGGCGCCGGGACGCCCGCGACGTCGAGACGCCCTGTGACGCACGTCCAGCGAGAGAACAGCACGAGGACACCCGTTTGAAAGCTCCGACGGAGAAATCGGGCTAAGGGTGAGGCGGCTGAGCACTCACGTTGCGCAAAGGGTAAGCCGAGTATCTCAGTCAACGTGAGTCATCGTGGACAGCCGACGGCGTGTCCTCGTAGAGGAAAATGGGTCGAGGCGAATTGACCGATTTCTTCAAAAAATTTCATCCCTTCGTAAATCTCTTATGACAAAGTGTGTACCGAAGTTCTCTCGTTTTTTTTGGAAAATCATTCCAGATTGTAATATTCGTTCTTTTCATCCCTAGACTGCGTATATCGTAAAGCGTCGCAGGATGATGCGCGTTCACGACTTTTTTATCCTTAATGTTGAACATCGAGAATAACTATTTTTTAATAACAAAAAATAGTTATTTTCGATAGATAACTAATAATTCAATAAAATTAGTTGGTAGCAAAATATACAGCTATTAGCGTCGAATTTCAAGACTTTAGTTTGAACTTAAAATCGCTCTTGAGATGGAAGTTAAGATGGAAGTTTGGCCCAAATTTCATTTCGTCCTTAAGATTCATTTTACGTTCAAACTTAACATTGAACCTCAGTTCGAACTTCATTTCGTGCTTAAATTTTATGTTACGTTCGAACTTAAGATCGAATTCGAAGTATAATCGAATTTGAGTTTAGACTTAAGTTCGAACTTGAGATCAAACTTAAGCACGAAATCAACTTGAGATCGAACTTAAAATCGAAATCGAACTACAATCGAATTTGAGTTCACACTTAAGTTCGAACTCAGGATCAAACTTAAGCGCGAAATCAAGTTCAAACTGCGATCCAATCTCGAGTTCCAACTGGAGATAGATCTTAAGCACGCAATGAAATTGAAACTTCGATCCAAACTTCAATCTTAAGTTTAATCTCAAGAGCGATCTGAAGACTAAGGTCTTAAAATTCGACCCTCAGATTGGTAAAACTTAAGTATCAGAGCAGAACTAAGACCATAAGGCTATTGTTCGATATTTTCTTTCGAGTTTCTATCAAAATTTTTTTTACGGCGAATTTTTAATCGTTCGCGTTTTGAAATTTCTGGTCACTGGGACTGCCAGAAAATCGAGATTCAATCCGCTCCAGTACACCGCGATGTGTATATCGCGACAGAAGTTGAAGGTCGCGGGTTTCCCGATACGCCGTGTTACTCGGCGAGTTTGGGTGGGTTCGTGGAGCGATACGAGAGAACCAATTATACCCGCGTTCCACGCTCCGGCGCCGTGGCAATTAGGGGACCGCATCAATAAATTAGAACCGACGCTCGGCGTCGCGCGTTCCCCGCTACTCCTCCTCCCGCAGGGCGACACTACCCCCTCATACTCTCTCCGCAGGACCATAGTTGTC
The DNA here is from genome assembly GCA_030522665.1 of Ichneumoninae sp. A BG-2022a. NCBI lineage: Eukaryota > Metazoa > Arthropoda > Insecta > Hymenoptera > Ichneumonidae > Ichneumoninae sp. A BG-2022a. Next base: position 11,819 of record JAPYZC010002565.1, on the reverse strand, counting down.
CCGTTATATCGAGCGTGTAAAGGGTCTCGTTTATCGGTCGCGAGTTAACGCAAACTTGTGGTATACGCGCGAAACCGTTTGAGCTATGTATTCGCACCAACATATAGGTATGGGAACAATTAACCGTCCAAATCCCCCGGAACTGTGCGCAATCATTCATTTCTGTTTATACGACGGAACAATACGCTCGTTTATCGATGTATAAAAATTTTCGGTGAAAAGCGACGAATGACGATTAAAAAAGATTATTTAGACAATGCAATATTCATGTCGCTTCCTCATAATATTCGTTTGTTTGCAAAGCATGTTTTATGACAAAGCATTTTCTGTGTTTTCTTTGCGAATAAAGGTATATATCATTTGGGCGGAATAAAAAGATATGAGGAAGCTATATGGAAATTTCAATTTTCAACTTTTTTTTAACATCAACGTCGCGCTTGACTTTGAGGTAAAACGGCTGACCGATTTAGCGTTCAGCGCTAAAAAAACACATGGAGGAAATGTATCAACGTCGCGCTAGACTTTTGATGTAAACTGATGGCAGATCTGTGCTAGGCGCGAAAAAATTCTGAAATTGTGCGCTTCGGATTTTTTTTAACTCTCGATTTTTAACTCAATAAATTCGAATGATACCGTTTTATCTAGCTTTTTCAAACCCGTCATATTCGTCACCTTGTGCCATATATTTCGTGCCCTAGAACATGATAGACACGTAGATTTTTTCGCGATCCCACCGGAAACCAATTATATCGCCGTTTTAAATTAAGCAAATTCACGCCCGATAAATTTGTTTCGTTAGTCGTCGTTCCAGGACTACATTTAATGTATTTTTTAACGCTAATCACGAGTCTACCTTTAGCTTAGCCTAGCCTTTGCCTGCAAAGTGGCAGTTTTATAGCGATCGAACAGAAACGCTTTTTGGCTGAAACATCCTAAAGGTGAAGTGAAAGTCACGTGACCGACCCGGAAGTGTGAGAGAGATAACTCTATTGGTCTCACGGTGGAGCGCGAGAGAACGACAGAGAACGTGCTTCACTTCACCTTAACCACACAGGCACAGTTACATCTCTTCCACTCACAACTCTACCAGAAAACATCTCTACCATATCACAACTCTACCGTATTTGATTTGATTTATTATATACGAGACAAGCCCTTTTACATGATATTTATATATTCGAGTGGTTTAGGTTGTTAAGCTATACAATTTCAATAGCATGGTTTACATATTCTCTTAGTTTTTAGTAATATAAGTGTGTATGCTGAGCACAAAAATAAGCACGAGAAATAAAAATAGGAGATTGAATTAAAGTATTAGAAATCTACCAAAATTTCGACCAGAAAGTAAAAAAAAAAAACTCTACCAGAATAACAATAAAACTCTACGGAACTTACAATAAAACTCTACCGGAATACAATGCTCGACAGTAGCCTTGCGTTCCGGTAGAGTAATATTTCCATTACGGTAGACTTTTATTTCAATTTCGGTAGAGTTTTATTTTGATTCTGGTAGAGTTCTAATGGTGTACAGAGTTGTAATATGGTAGCGATGTTTTCTGGTAGAGTTGTTAGAGCTGTCTTTTTCGGCAGAGTTATTATCTGATAGACTTGTTTTCCGGTACAAGAAATGTTTAGGGAGAGATGTTTCCTGGTAGAGTTGTGAACGATAGAGATGTAAATGTACCAACCACACAGACCGTGTGTGAAATTTCAGCGTGATCGCTCGAGGCACTCTCCAGTTCTAGCGGGCGAGTTTGTGGCGTCTGATTCATCCACACACACACATACACATACGTCCGAAATTTTTTTTCTAAATATAAGTTTTCGATGTTTTGGAACATTTTGAACAAACTCTGGCGCAAAAATCTCGAGATTTTTATTTTTCACCAGAACAAAGCTTCCTCTATGAGAAACCAAAATGTAATCTATTGGACAGTAGCAACGTTCCTTACTCGGTGGAATAACACCAGCCAGGTATCGCACGGAAATTAAGGAAAAAAAAATGCACGAACGATGTGAGCAAATGGGACGTTGAATGAAATGACGCTACAAGAGATATTGTATGACAGTGTCGAGCCACGTCAGGTAGGATCGTACGATCTGACGCAACTCGCGTGGAAGTGGTAGAAGACGTGTCGGAGATTAGGTGGCTGAAAGAAGGCGTCGTCATGTATAACAGCGCGGTTGACCGCGTTAGTCTCGATGGCATGATTTTAGGAGGGGAGTCACGTGGGAGACAATGAGTTTCGTTGCGCATTTTCATGTGATTGCGCAGACGCATGAAAAAATATACTTTATTCACACTCGGAAAAAAAAATTATTCGACGGCCACCGTTTATTATATTTAAGTAAAATATTTATACGATTAAAATAAATATTTATTTAAATGAAATAAATATTTTACTTAAACCAAATAAACGGTGTCCGTCAAATAAATTATTTTTCTGGGTGCAGCCTATTAAAGATCATTTAATAAACCGACTGTCAGTAACTGCCGAACAACTTTTCGACATATTATTCTTATTGTATTATATTAAGATATATGAAATTGTGTTATCACATGTATTAAACAGAAGAGTGTCGCTTGAACAGAAGTGCTGCCGGTAGCAAATTATTTGGTATAATTTACCAAAAATGTCTGAATAAAATAAAATAAAATAAAGAACATCATTCTCACAGCCCGGCGGACCATGCATTGGGCCAGAGATGAAGCGGCATGTGGACGAAAAATTATTTTAATTAAGAAAAAAAAAAAAAAAAACTTTCCCATGTTCGCATTAATGAAAGGGCGGACAGAAGGAACGAGGAAAATTTAAAGGGACGATGTTAAGAAATTCATGCGAAAGCAAACAAAGGGAAAGAGAGGGCGCTCTCGCTCGCGCGGTGCGCTTATTTCGCTGCGATGTGAGCGTGTGAGCTCGTTGTTGAACGGCGGGGTAAGCGCACACGCCACACACGGGCCACCCACGAGAAAAGCCTTCGTCCAGAGTTCGTCGCTTTTACGCGAACGAAGCAGGAACTCGGTCGAGCTTTCATGTACTCCTCTCTCGCCTGAAAGACCGTAAAACTTTACGAGTTTCGTTTTCCCGCGGAGTTTGCCCGGCACGCAGAGACCCGGTTAGAGCAGCTTCGTGCTCGACAGTGGCATCAGTGCCGGTAGGGCGAGAACGCGGCTGGATCGAACTAGGCAGGGAATAGGTAAAGCGTAAAACGACGGTATTTTTTTTCTCGACAATGATTGGCCATTGTACGGTGAATGCTTCGTGAATGGTATTGCCCGGAGCGAGCCGGAGGCATGACGACCACTGGAATATTGTCGTTTCTTCGCGGACCAATAACTGTACCCGCTTGTCGCGCGCGGAAAAGAGAAGGGCTTTAGTTGGACCGGCGACTGCCGTAAAAGCCCGCTGTTTCGGAGTACCACGAGAACGTTCATGGTTATTTGTTTCATTTAATTCTTTATCGGTTTCGTTACGAGTCGATACGTCTTTCGTTCACCTCATTGCCTTGTGTTGTCTGTCGATCTGTCTTCTTCGTTTATTATGACACTGCGGCATATTGACCGTAAACTTGTAGGGGAGAGCGGGGCAAAATGGGCCAACGGGGCATAACGGGGTTTTTGGGCAAAACTAAATTTTCCAATCATTTTTGGATCGGACAAGGTGGCAAAACTGGGCAGAAAAACCTGATGTATCCGATAGGGCGAATACGGCATCCAAAAATTAAAATTTAAAAAAAAAAAATTAAAAATTAAAACCCCGTTTTGTCCCGTTGCCCCATTTTGCCCCGCTCTATCCTATATCAGAGTGTTATATTCAGTTTAAAAATCTCGGTTTTCGACCAGTGACGTCATATTCCGGTATGACGTCACTTCTGTTTTGAAAATCTAAGCTTTCGATCGGAATTGACGTATTTTCAATATAACATCACTTCCGGTAAAAAAAAAGATTTTCAAACCGAAGGTGACATATTGCAGATATGACGTCACTTCCGGTCGAATAATTAGATTTTGGAACCAGTCGCGACGTATTTCATGTGTGAAGTCATTTTCGGTCAGAGAATGAGATTGTCAAACTGGAAGTGACGTAGGGTAAAAGTGGTGAATATGGCCCACCTCGATTAACACGTAAATCAATGATATGTGGACCGGGCCATATTCCCCACTTTTACCCTATTTCGGGTAGGGCGTCACTGTCGGTTTACAGATCGGGATTTGTCCACACCATCGTGAGGTAGAGCGACCGGCGCGTTATTTTTGTCGTGAGTTTCCGGTAGGCCTACCACTCATAACTAGCTGAAAGTAAATTAAACGCCATATTTACCCCCCCCCCCCCCTCCTATAGTTATATCACATACGATGTGCGTGACAAGCCGAAAATGCGTGCTCAGCGATCGTACACAATACAGTTAAAGAACTTCCACGTTGTCCAGTGATATTCCAGAACCTCTCATCGAATTGATGGAATTGGCTTGTTTCATTAATTAATTTAATACTTCTGAGAGTTATCAAACAGATAAACCGTCGCCAAAATGCAATAACCAATATTGTTCCAAATAATTACCGTGTTTCATACTAGACCAAAGAGAAACCCGAGCTGAAGGACACCGGTCGATGGCTCATTGTCATTTTTGTTACATTGTATGAGCCACAATATGTATGTAAAAGCTCTTATGTATCGTGGATATTTATAACTAAATCTCAATAAATACACGTACCACTATTACTCAAATAGATATTTTCCTATTGCTCCAAACAACTACCGTGTGTTTCATACTAGACCACCCTAGTGGACCTAGGTGCAACTACGGATTCGGGGTTGCATCGTAGTCGCATTCGCACTAGGGTTGAGTAGACATGTGTCTACGAGTTGCAATGACTATGACGAGACTTCAGGTATACTGAAATAAGACTGATCGCTTTGTGCAAACTTTTAACCTTTAAGCAACTCTGTTTTGATGGACTCGAGTAATCCTCATGCAACTAAAAATGAAATAAATAGACTATACAACGATGGTTGCAAGGGTTACAGAACAACAACGCCAAAATAAAGGTTATCTACGAGTTTATAGCAAGTTACAATTTCGAACATTGTGCATTAGTCTATCGAAGTCTGCCGATGGTCACCTCAGTTCCGTTAGGGCAAAGAGAAACCCGAGCTGAAGGACTCCGGTCGACTGCTCATTGGCATTTTTTGTTACATTGTATGAGCCACAATATGTATGTAAAAGCTGTTATGTATCGTCGATATTTATAACTAAATGTCAATAAATACACGTATCACTACTACTCAAATCGATATTTTCCAAACGTCGAGCAAATCAATCGGGCCCATAAGACTCCGCAGACACATTGTACATTGGAATTTACGTGAGTCAGCGGGCTCCTTCTATTTCGAGTGAGGAGAATTTACGGGAGATCATTTGCGCTCCACAAGTGTTGGGTAACCGTCGAGATAGAGAGCGCGAAGGACTCGGAGCAGCTTTACCCTTAAATCTCCGATCAGCGCGCAGCAGCAGTCTGATTATAACGACGGGCGACTATCTCGCAGGATGTAGCATTCACCGGAGATTAACCGCATTTCATGACTGTGCGCTCCTGGACGACTCGCAAATGGCATCGTAAAGATAAACCGCGAGAGACTCTCGGATATCTTCCTGGGTGAGGGACAAGATTCTCGTATCGGCTGATGGAATAAAATTTACAACGAATTTGCGATTGCGGAATCACGATGACACCCGAGACCTGCACGGAGAAAAATTGTTCTGTTTCTCTAACAAAATGTAGATCGTTAACAATTTATTGTTGTGGCAGCAAAAATATTTGTTGGCACAGCAAAATATTTGCTGCCACAACAAAATATTTTGTTGTCCCTATGTTAACCCGGTAAATCAGTTATGGTAACAAAATTCTTGATGTCCCAACAATTTTTTTTCCCCCGCGTGCAGAGCTTTATTAGGATTACATGAAGCAGCGCAGAGCTTTACTTTGCCGTGTCGGAGGCGACATAACTATAAAAAAATATGGTACGTATGCTGAAAGCCAACTCGACAAGAAGTGTCGAAGCGGCGGGCAGGAGCTACCGCGCTTGTCCCGGTAATCGATATCCGAGTAGCGTTTCCGGTAAAATAGAATAAAGTGGAATGAAAAAAAAAGATTGTATTTCAATTTCCATACACGTGTGGGAACGTCGCGGAACTGGGTGGGGGGTGGGGGGGGGCGGGGGTGGAGGCAAGTATGACGGTATGCGCGTCGTCGCGACGCCACGCTGGAAAGATTTCGTTCGCAGCTTTGCTTTCGCCTTCTTACATTCCGTGACGAGAGCAGGGAAGCAAATAAGAAGGGGAGTGGGGGAGCTTGCGGAAGAGAAATCCTTCGAGCGACCTACTGTGGTTTCGGAGCTGCCTCGATAGGGGAGCAGTTCTTGGGCGCGGGCGCCTTTTCCGATATCGAACGAACGAGAGCAAAGAAGCGAGGAGATTCTGAATTTATCCAGATAAAAATAGCATCCACCACTTTTCGCATAAAAAAGTTCAAAGATTTTTTTTTTCTTCATTGCTTCGACCGAGTTTCCGGTACGATGTCACTTCCGGTCGAAAAGTGAGATTGTCAAAGAGGACTTGACCTTTGTGCCGATGACGTCACTTTCGGTGGAAAAATTAGATCTTCAAACCGAAAGACGCGTGTTTCCGGTATGACGTGGCTTCCGGTAAAAAAATGAGACTTCTGAACTGAAAGTGACGTATTTCAGGTATGACCTTACTTTCGGACGAAGAATTAGATTTTTCAAACCGGAAGGGATAATTGTTCAAAAAAATTCAACTATCCACCTGCCATTCTTCGTCAATGGCATTCCTAGCCCATCCGTTTCACTTCCATCCCGTCAAAACCGACTTCCCGAGATTATAGCGTGTGGTATTAAATTTAGTAATTCCACGCGTGACCTCGAGACGTTATTATACAGAACGTATCAAATCAAAAATGAATACAATTGATTCATGAAATATAATTAATATTATATTAATATAATAATAGGGTAAAAATCGGGAATATGGCCCGGTCCATAAATCATTGATTTACGTGTTAATCGAGGTGGGCCATATTCACCACTTTTACCCTATATTATATTTTCACGGGAAAATTGTATTCATCGGGTATACTTTTGAAAACACCAATACAAATACAAAAATTAAGCGTATGATATTTTTGGAATGTATCTTTCGCATAAAGTTTTTACTCATATAATATTCGACGATTTTTCGAACTTGTATCACGGAGATACAATTTCCTTCCTTTGGCTGCTTTTTCCGCAAGTTTTCCGCAGGGAGAATCATACCTCACGTCGATGCGAGAGCGGGCTGACTCCTCCGTAGTTTCAGCTCACAAACGATGACGAGCGTATAATCGGCTTACAATTCTCGCGAATCCTCTTACTCCACCTCAGCGAGTGTTTGGTGTACCCCTTCCCGTTACTGCGCACTCCGTCAGTCGTATCAATACACACGTACGATGTGACGCAACTTAGCGATACAGAATACTAGTCTATTAATATTTTCGCACATGGCAACGGGTTTTTCGCGTGTCTCTTGGTGGGCGTTGGGCCGAAAAAAGCTCGCTCATATTCGCATTCGATCTTTCTATTCCTGTACCGTTATACAGTAAAAAAGATGTTTCAATTTTTACAAAATATGTTCCCTAAGAACTACATCTTTTCGTTCTTCGAAATGAAAAAAACTTAAAATTCAATTCTATAAATTTCTTATTATATAAAAATTGTATAAAATTCTATAAATTTCTTATTATATAAAAATTCTATAAAATTCTATAAATTTCTTATTATATAAAAATTCTATAAAATTCTATAAAATCCTTCCTCATAAAAGTTGAAAATTGTAATTTTCATATCACTCTCTCATAAAATTTGAAAGATGAAAGTTGAAACGTTTATATCACTTCCTCATAATGTCCCTTTATTCGCAAAGGTTCTTCTATGAGGAAGCATTCACTATATTTTCGGTTACCTGGAATATAGCGCTTCCGCCTCCTCCGTTCTCCTCCTTTTCCTTCCATTGATAATAAGCATCGTTGGGTGCAACACGTAGGAATTGCGCGTACCCGCTGCGTGCGTCATCTTCTGATTCTCATTACAACGCGGAGCTCTCTTTTCGCTTCCTCGACTTTCCACTGCGTTGTAATGAGCTTTTCGCAAATTCATCTGAACTCGAAACTTTGCCGTGCTTTGCTCTTTATCCTCTAACCATTTATTGTTTACGGTGTCTTCCTTCGTACGGCAAATCGACGTCGACAGGAGACCGAGAAATCTCGAGATGCACGGAAGACAAAAAGTTTTATTCGTTCATTCTCCCGAGCACATAATCGAGCAGGAGGAAAGGCGGCGAGAGTCGCGTGTGTGCGCAACAGCTCTGACGTGTGAAACAGGATTCCACGTTGCCAGGCGGTGTGAAAAAAAAAAAAAAAAAAACTGATCGTACGACCAAACACTTTTTGCGGAAACGTTGATGACTTTCCTATTAGTTTTCTTTTTGTTCTTCTTTTTCGTCGATGATATCTATTGTCCTATCCTCATATCTTGTCCTATCCTCATATCTTGTCCTATCCTCATATCTTGTCCTATCCTCATATCTTGTCCTATCCTCATATCTTGTCCTATCCTCATATTTTGTCCTATCCTCATATCTTGTCCTATCCTCATATCTATTGTCATCGGCATTTTGCGATAATGACAATAGATAATCGAGATATCATGACTCGGAAATTATCGTAATCGCTCCATTATCATAACAACCTCCTACCGGCCGGCGCTCAGTCGGTAACGATTTTCGTCGAGGGTGCTGATATTTTCGCCAAAAGCGAATTAGCTTTTGGTAGGCGATAGACAGACGCTGTACAGCCAGCGTGCGTAAAGTACACGAAGCGTGCGCGTAGTACGCGAAGCGTGCGTGATGTACGCGGAGCGTGCGTAAAGTACGCGGAACGTGCGTAAAGTACGCGAAGCGTGCGCAAAATACGACAAGCGTGCGTAAAGTACGCGAAGCGTGCGCAAAATACGATAAGGCTGCGTAAAGTATGAGATGCGTACTTAAAGTGCGAGAAGCCTTTGTAAAGTACGAGACGCGTGCGTAAAGTAAAATCGGCCCGATGTGAGCATATGCCAAGTATTTATAGTATGGCTACAAACCGCTACTTACGTCACTCTCGGTAGACGTGAAAACCATAACTAACCGTACGCCAAACACATTTCGCGGAAACGTCGATGATACATATAACTCATGCACTTTTCATGCATGAGTTAAAACAAATTTTCTTTTCACAAAAATATTAACAGTCTCGGCGAAAATTAGAGACGACGATTTATTACCGACCGCGGCATTACAGATTTCCTCGAAGTTTCCACAGATTTGTTCAAATGATTTTCTCCAACAGTCATCCAATCGCAACGGTGTTGCAGAGGTGACGTTAATGACTTAACTAGAAGAGTAGATAACGACGACGGCGCCATCGGGCCGTCACCGTTTCGAGGAGTGTTATCGATGATGAGAGCCGCTCGCCCGCGGCTCCCAAAGAGAATTCTTCGAGGCCCGACGGGAAGGGGCATCGCGTGACCCGCGAAAGAGAAAGAGGACGTGTTACATTGTCGTGCGAAAGAGGGAAACGGCGGATGCTCGGATGACTCGGGTGAATGGAGTGAAAACATGAAGAGAAAAAAAAAAAGAAAACATAGACCGAGGATCGACTGCATTAAAATTTTTTTTCCTCGTAGAGACAAATTGTTTATTAATCTCCTCGGCTTCTTAATTCCGTAGTGGGGACTGGCGGAGAGCGCCGTCTTTCTCACGCGGCTCGAACCCGGCTTGTACACTATGTTGCGGATCGAGACCGAATAAGTAGGGGAGTTCTCGCAGGCGGCTCGAGAGAAAAAAAAAGAATCGCATACACGAGCGAGAGAGAGTGAACCGTAGAAGAAGGAGAGCAGCCTCAGCGCGCGACGTCGAGAGGGAAGGGGGGGACATGGCGTGAGCGGTCCGCGCGTGCGCACACCCGCGGCTCTGCCTTCAAAGACGAGTGCCGCCAAAAAGCGAGCGTTCGAGCTCAGTCGCGAACAAGCCGGTGACCGAGCTAGTAACGAGGATTGTTCGACGCTCCACGAGTACAGCCGGCTCTGCGTTTCGTGCTTAGAAAAAGTATACATATTTTCGGGGAATCAAGTCGTTAGAGGAATATCTTCAAAAATATACATACACACACGTCGGTTCGATATTGCGATCTGAAAGAATTAAATTTAATAAAATAATCATAATACACCTGTTGACCGATACAAGGAGGAACACAAGAAAACTAAGTTTCTTGAATACTCAGTCGATAGTGCGGAGAAATAATAGATCGTATTTATCGAGGGCCGCTCGAGTGATTCAACCGACTCCACACTATAAAGCCAGTGATTTCTCAGTCGTCGAGCGAGAGAAAAAAATATTTATCGAAAGTTCGTAGCTCGAGTGAAACTTAAGAAGAACATCCGAAGTTCAAGTTCTACGGGAGGAAGATAAATATAACGAGATGAAGAACGTCGTCGAGAAACAACTGTCCTGGTTCGCTATATTCATGACCGCCTTTTATTCTCGTGAGTATTCTTTTTCAATTTCACGATTTTTTTTTTTATGGTTTTTCCATAGATAATTTGTAAACGGCCGATGGTTGACTAATTTCGTTGACTACCAGAGTTACGTCCGCTCTTCCGATAAAAAAATTATAATTTCAACAGCCAATTTTATTTTTGGACCATCGTTTATTCTCATCGAACCGAGATATCCGCCTTAACGATTCAATGCGATGAATGATTCGCAATGATCGGATCTTCCTCACGTCTGTACGAGTTACTTCCGGCAGTTCTATAGCCATCCGTTGAGTAACATGTTTATGCATCTCATTGCGCCGCAGGTTCCTTTCACGATACGCAGATCATGCCATTCCAAGATCATTCTTAATTGGACCGTGAGGCGTGCATCGATATGCATAGATCGTCGGTGCCCAACACGCGCCGTCCGACAAACAAGCATCGGTGGAAAAAAATAGTTTGTTTACTGCAACAGCCGATTAGCTATTACAATCGTGGAACAAATTGATCGTAATTTTTGTCTCGATCCTCCGCGTCAACAAGAGGTGTTTACGTTCAGCTTCATTCAGCTTCGTCTCGCTGCAGCTCGTTTAGTCATCGCTAAACGTTTGTCGCTCACTGACCTATACGAACGAGACACACGAGCGAAGCGTTACATTTGTCGCATACACGTAAGCCTCGCCTCGATCCAGTAATTGCATTCGGTCGAGCGACTCTCGCGGCGCGCAGATTATGCCGACCGAGTGCTATTTTTATTTCCGCTCCCCGAAGCAGACTACTCGTGCCGCAGCATTCTTTTTTTCTTTCTTTTGCCCTCTCGCTACCGTCTGGCCCGCGCAATTTAAATTACGTCACCGTTGCAACACAACGCAAAACGTTATCCGTTGCAAATACATCATCGACGTGTCAACAGATGCGCCAACGTCTCGACGCCGAGTACTTAAAAAAAAACATTTAGACGAGAGCTAACAAGTAGTTATATTGGACATGGTGTCAGGGAAAAAGTCAGGGAAAAAGAATCGTGGTCTGGGAATCAGGGAAAAGTCAGGGAATTCCAAAATTCGTCAGGGAAAAAGTAAATTCCTTGATCAATTCCCGAATCTTCTATAAATAAATAAAAAGGACATTAACGGGAGGCTTGAAAAATTAGGAAGATTTTTAAAAAATAGAATTAAACATTAATACAAT
>JAPYZC010002564.1:0-16400 GCA_030522665.1 Ichneumoninae sp. A BG-2022a | reverse complement strand
GTGCGTGCGTGCGTGCGTGCGTGCGTGCGTGCGTGCGTGCGTGCGTGCGTGCGTGCGTGCGTGCGTGCGTGCGTGCGTGCGTGCGTGCGTGCGTGTGTAGGGAGGGGGGATTTTTCCCAAGGTATTTTTTCCAGGATCCCGTTCATCGTCATGGGTTCGAAGTTCTGAAACTCGCTGTTTCGAGCCCCTTCATTGGAGACTTGTCGCGGGTATTCCCATCTATTTTTAAAGGCGGGGTGGACGTGAAGCGATTCAGTTACATTAGCTCGTATTTATTTATTATTGTATTTATATTCACCTCGCTATTTTGTAGGTCCGGTCGGAATATTAAATGTGCTAAATATGTGAACATTATGTGCTTTCGCCTCTATGTTCTGATCTCATTTCCATTGCGAATAATCAATAAATAATAATTATTATTATTACGATTATTATTAATTTATTAAAGGTTCTTCTGAGTTACTTATTAATAGTTACTTTTGATTAATTTGTTAAATTATTATAAATGCAATTAACTTCAAACGGCAGGGAGTGAACGAAGAGGAGATTGGACGGGCCGACCCAGAAGCGACGTGACCGAACTCCGAAAGGAGTTCGGCCAATTTGTTTCCCTTTGGGAAAAGCCCAAGTGGCCTCGCTCGTGCAGAGGCGTTTCGCGAACGAAATATTCCCGAGTATTATGCACAAAAAGCCTCCTCCCGTGTACGTTTCCAAAGAGCCGGAAATTTAGTTCGCCGGCAGGATAAGTTCGCCGTATAAGTAAACTGTGCTGTACGAAAACACACAAATTGGAGCTCGTTAACGAAAGCACGTATAGCTGTGCGGACATGCAAAGTGCCCTCTCGACCCGCGCGTTCCTCGCGAACAATTAACAACCGCCCACCCTCACGCCCTTCTTTGCCGACGATTCGTCAAAGCTTCCGTTTTAATGCCGTATAAATATAAAACCGTGCAGGAGCGACGAGTTCGATTAATAGAGTGGCGAGATGAAGGAGCGTTGAAAATAACTGGCCTTGCTCCATCCGATCGTAAAATAATCTTCGATAGCTCGGTGTCGCTCGTTTGTCCCGTAATTAACGATTTATCGGAAGAACCACCACGTCAGCACAACTAACTTTGTACGGTTCGGTTCTGCATACTGCCCGGGGTAAAACGCACCAATCTGCTCCACCTGAGATAAAAGCTTTTCACGTGCCCAAACAAATTTTTTAATATGTGATGGTTCGTTTTGCCACATTCTCTAAATGGTCCGATACTCTCAATGGTCAATGTTATCCAAATACGAACCAGTACTATGATCAATACAATCGAGTTGTTATAAAATCTCAGTAGTCGTTTTTTTTCAATTCCTATAGTTCCTTTGAACGATTCTCGCGTTCCGCTGACGTATCTTTCCCGGGGATGAAAATAGTGGTATGCGTGCTCTGGAAATTCTCGCTTTCGAGTGGCAAAGCATCGCACCTAGAAGTATATGACTTAATGAATTTATGCGCAAGTGTGGATGTGTAAGTGCATGACTCCATATGTGCGTGTATAAGTATAGGGCTCCATGTGTTTGTGTGCATGTGTGCGTGTATAAGTATATGGCTCCATGTGTTTATGTGGATGTGTGCGTATGTAAGTATATGGCTTCATGTGTTTGTGTGCATGTGTGCGTGTGTGAGTATATGGCTCCATGTGTTTATGTGGATGTGTGCGTATGTAAGTATATGGCTCCATGTGTTTGTGTGCATGTGTGCGTGTGTGAGTATATGGCTTAATGTGTTTATGTGAATGTGTGCGTGTGTAAGTATATGGCTCCATGTGTTTGTGTGCATGTGTGCGTGAGTAAGTATAAGACTCCATGTGTTTGTGTGCATGTGTGCGTGTGTAAGTATATGGACCCATGTGTTTGTGTGGATGTGTGCGTGTGTAAGTATATGGCTCCATGTGTTTGTGTGAATGTGTGCGTGTGTAAGTATTTGACTCCATGTGTTTCTGTACATGTGTGCGTGTGTAAGTATAATGGCTCCGTGTGTTTGTGTGGATGTGTGCGTGTGTGAGTATATGGCTCCATGTGTTTGTGTGAATGTGTGCGTGTAAGTATTTGACGTGCGTAAGTATTTGTGTGAATGTGTGCGTGTGTAAGTATTTGACTCCATGTGTTTGTGTGCATATATGCGTGTGTAAGTATTTGACTCCATGTGTTTGTGTGCATATATGCGTGTGTAAGTATTTGACTCCATATGTTTGTATGCGTGTCCGTGTGTAAGTATATGGCCTCATGTGTTTGTGTGCATGTGTGCGTGTGTAAGTATATGGCTCCATGTGTTTATGTGCATGTGTGCGTGTGTAAGTATTTGACTCCATGTGTTCGTGTGCATGTGTGCGTGTGTAAGTATTTGACTCAATATGTTTGTATGCGTGTTCGTGTGTAAGTATATGGCCCCATGTGTTTGTGTGCATGTGTGCGCGTGTAAGTATATGGCTCCATGTGTTTATGTGCATGTGTGCGTGTGTAAGTATATGGCTCCATGTGTTTATGTGCATGTGTGCGTGTGTAAGTATATGACGATGCGCGACATAAACGCAGAGGGTTGAGCGTTCTATCCACTGCCCGGGAAAACGGACCAGTGTCTTCCATCTGAGATAAGAAGTTTTTACGTACCTCAAAAAAAAAAATTGTTCCGCTTAGCCCCATTCTCCTTTAAACGTTAGAATATTCTCAATACCCAGAGGCATCCAAATACGAACCAGCTCTATCTTCGTATTCAATATAATCGGGTAGTTACCAAATCTCAGTAAACATTTTTTTTATTAATAAAATTGCGATAGTTCCTCTGGACGATTATTGCGTTCCACTGTCGTGTCTCTTCCGGGGATGAAAATAGTGGTATGCGCGCTCCGGGAATTCTCTCTTTCGAGCGATACAGCATCGCACATAGGCGGCATTTATGACTCCGTCTGTTTGCGTGCATGCGCGTGTGCGTGATGTGTGACAATATAATCGCGTAGTTATAACATATCAGTAGAAATGTTTTTATTTGCATAAAAAAAAATTGCGATATTTCCTCCGAACGATTTTTGGATTCCACCGTCGTGTCTTTCCCGGAGATGAAAATTGTGGTACGCGCGCTCTGGAAATTCTCCCTTTCGTGCGATACAGCTGTACATTTTACTCCGTCCAGTTGCGTGTATGTGTGTGCGCGCGATGCCCGGCAAATATCATCGCGTAGTTATAAAATTTCAGTAGGATAAAAGTGGGGAATATGGCCCGGTCCATATATCATTGATTTACGTGTTAATCGAGGTGGGCCATATTCACCACTTTTACCCTATTCTTTTTTTTTTCATAAAAAAAAAAAAATTCGCTATTTTCTCCGAACGATTTTTGCGTACCACGGTCGTGTCTGCCCGGGGATGAAAATAGAAGGAAATTTTCTCATTCGAGCGACGGAGCATCACACGTAGCGGCACAGATTTCCCCGTGTCTTTGCGTGTGTCCAATGCGAGAAAATATAATCATGTAGTTATAAAATTTGAGTATCCTTTTTTTCATTTCAAAAAATTGCGATATTTTCTCTGTACATGATTTTTGCGTTCCCCCCCCCCCCCCCCACGCAAGGACGTGCATCACACACGTCTTCGCGTGTGTGTGATGCAGGACAATATAATCGCGTAGTTATAAAATTCCACTATCCATTTTTTAAATTATTTATTTATTAAAAAAAGTTGCTATATTTTCTCTGGATGATTTTTGCGTTCCATCCGGTGTCTTCGCGTGTGTGTGATGCGCGACAACATAATCGCGCAGTTATAAAATTCCACTATCCATTTTATTCATTTTTATAAAAAAAAATTGCTGGCGTCATAAAAAAGATATAATTATTTTTTAAAAATTCGCAGTGGCACATATGACTCCGTGTCTTTGCGTGTGTGTAATGCAAGAAAATATAATCGTGTTGTTATCAAATACGAGTATACTTTTTTCATTTTAAAAAAATTGCGATAGTTTCTCCGGACGATTTTTGCGTTCCACCGTCGTGTCTTTCCCGCGGATGAAAATAGAAGGAAATTTTCTCTTTCGAGCGACGCAGCATCGCACGTAAACGGCACATGCGACCCCGTGTCTTAGCGTATGTGTATGCAAAATATATAATCGTGTAGTTATCAAATTTGAGTATCCTTTTTTTAATTAAAAAAATTTGCGATAGTTTCAAGGCCACGATTTTTGCGTTCCACCCCTTTCCGACTTTGCGTGTGTGTGATGCGCGACAATATAATCGCGTAGTTATAAAATCCCACTATCCATATTAAAAAAAAAAAAAAAAATTGCTATATTTTTGTTACACATGTTACACGATATATGAAATTTTATCTGAACTGTAAAATATTATAAAAATATAAAAGGGTTCATCCCGTAAATAAATTAAAAAAAAAAAATAAATAAATAAATAAATATTTCCTCTAGACGATTTTTGCGTTCCCCCCGTGTCTTTGCGTGTGTGTGATGCGGGACAATATAATCGCGTATTTATAAAATTCCACTATCCATTTTATTTATTTTCATTTTTCATAAAAAAACAAAAATTGCTATATTTCCTCTGGACGATTTTTGCGTCCCACCGTCGTGTCTTTGCCGGGGATGAAAATAGAAGGAAATTTTCTCTTTCGAGGGACGCAGCATCGCACGTAAGCGGCACATATGACCCCGTGTCTTTGCGTGTGTGTGATGCGCGACATAAACGCAGAGGGTTGAGCGTTGCTTTTAGCCTCGGGGGTCGACCGCTCGCGGGGCAGTCAGCTGCTGCTGGTTCAAATCGATAGAGAAAGGGCCGGGGAGGCGCGGGATGAATGTTGTAGCGAGCGAGCTACGTTTCTCTGTGTCTTGCGTTTTCCACCGACTTCGGTTGACGGCACCGAGGCGGCCTCGGCAGCGGGAAAGCGTTTACCGCATTATAATGCAAACGTCTTCGATAGTCCGGATTCGCGTGGCTTTTCACACGGACCATCGTCGGGTTCCCCGTCGGGTTCGCTCGCGTAAAGCGAGCGAAGAAAATCGATCGCACTCGATTATCCTCGGCCGAAACCAATCGTCTTCCATCTATCGCTTAAACGCACACACGCACACACACACTCACACACAGGAAATACACGGGGCTTAGGTTTATCCAGTATGAGTGCACGAACGGCTATGAATAGAACGGTAATCGTCGGTACTCGCACTGTTACAGTTAAAACATGTTTTTTTTATTTAAACAAATCTTGGATGTCAAAAAATGTTGAATGTAAACAAATGTTTGATGTTGACAAAATGTTTAATGTTGAAAAAATGTTTAATGTTGAAAAAATGTTTAATGTTGAAAAAACGTTAAATGTTGAAAAAATGTTAAATGTTGACAAAATGTTGAATATTGAAAAAACGTTAAATGTTGAAAAAATGTTAAATGTTAAATGTTGAAAAATGTTAAATGTTGAAAAAAGTTTAATGTTGAAACAAGTTTAATGTTGAAAAAATGTTTGATATTGAGAAAATGTTTGATATTGAAAAAATGTTTGGTATTGAAAAAATGTTTGATATTAAAAAAATGTTTGGTATTGAAAAAATGTTTGATATTAAAAAAAATGTTTGATATTGAAAAAATGTTGGATATTGAAAAAATGTTGGATATCGAAAAAATGTTTGATATTGAAAAAATGTTGGATATTGAAAAAATGTTTGATATTGAAAAAATGTTGGATATTGAAAAAATGTTTGATATTGAAAAAATGTTTGATATTGAAAAAAATGTTTGATATTGAAAAAATGTTGGACATTGAAAAAATGTTTGATACTGAAAAAAATGTTTGATATTGAAAAAATGTTTGATATTGAAGAAATGTTTGATATTGAAAAAATGTTTGATACTGAAAAAACGTTTAATGTCGAAAAAAAATGTTTACTGTCGAAAAAACATCTAATGTCGAAAAAAATGTTTAATGTTGAAGAAAATGTTGATAAAATTTTTTATGTTAAAATTTATTATTAATGTTTAAAAACATTTTTTTTACGGGGAGCATAAGAAGGTTTGATGTGGAATGGCGGTCCGTTCTGCCCCGCTCTCGCGCGGCCGCACGACGATGTGTGTGGATGTGCGAAAGGTCGGGTCAGCGGGACGGGTACAAATTTATTTCCATATTTCTCCCACGAGTTGTTGGCTATCGGCGAATTGATACGGAAGGATTGATCGGGTTGGGGAGGGGGGTGCGTCGAGGCCGGCCACGGCCAGGAGTCTTCCGCGCCCGATCCTCTCGAGCGGCTCGAGGCTGGAGTGTTTTGTAAATTGATTAATACATAACTCGTTCCCGGGGAGCGAAGTCTGGCGTATAGAGCGCGCCGGCAAACGTCGGGGCATTCGATGCGATACGCGAAGACCCGCTCGCTCTCTTCGCCTCTCCCTCTCTCTCTTTCTCCCGACTTTGGCGGGACACGGGACAGTCCGATATATTTTCAGTCTCCCGAAGACCGTGACGAGCGATGAGTCAATCCGTCTTTTCTCGACGGACTCCGAACATTTCGTATATGCGCGAGATGGAAACACAAAACACCGAACGGCGAGCGTTCGCTATTCGATGCCTTTTGCAAAAGTTCCAAAGCGATGGACAACTACGCCAGAAAGCAACTTAGAAAAAGTAAATAAAAATGATATTTTAATCGTGTAAAAGTTACGATTAAAGAATTCGGCTAGGCTGGAACGAAATTTATAATCGCTGATAACTGACATCGATACGTTCGATGGACTAAGAAAAAGAGATTCTCCGACTCAAGTAAAACAAGTAAAGAAAAAGATAATGATAATACTTTAGTCGTGTAAAATGACGATAAAATGCAATCTAAAAGTTTGCATCAACCTGCCTTGAACGAACCTTACAATGCCAGATAACCGACGTCGATAGATACGTTCGATGGACGGAGAAAAAAAAGAAATTTCTCGTAACAAAAAAGAAAAAAAAATCCTACGAGCAAAGACACATGTAGTAATTTCGTGCTCTCTGTTGTGTACCTCGTCGTCGTACATATTGTCGTGATCTGCCATGGTGTTGGCCGGTGGTGTCGAGTATCGCTGATCGTAAAGGCCACCGGTGGGTTTTTATTCCGCCTCTTCCTCCGCTTCCCCAAGGTCGACGGAACGATTCCGCTGTCCACAATCTCGTTCGACAATACCGAAACTGAGACGAGTGCGTGCGAGCCTCGCTCCGGGGACCGGTCCACTTTCGGCCTACGGACTTTTGGTACTGAGCTCCCCCCGAGAGATCCCCAGCGGTGATGCTGCGAAGTCCCGGAGTCTGCGCGTTGTCGAACTTGCGCAGGATTATGGAGTACGCGGCTGCAGAGGGTGGAAGAATAAATAAAGAGGATAAAAAGGACGTAAAAAAAAGAATCACGAAACGGTACTAACAGGGAGGCAAGCGCCAGCACCGCGAGCGACGGAGCGCGAAAGGGGAAAACCTTGGGTCTGGGATTCTCGGGACGTACTGTCTTCCGCGGCGCTGGGCTCTCGCTTTGTGTGCAGCTCGATGGACGTTCGCTGAAAACTCGCAGTTCCCATGCACACGCAAAGATCCCGATAGTGTGAAACAATATCGTACGCGAGCTCGTTATCTCCCTTCGCTATCGTTCCCCGCAAACGACCTCTTGTCAGGGGGTGTGTTTCGTGCACGATAGAAAATTGCCAGTTTTTCTTTTATCTTTTTTATTCCAGCCTCGTTAGTCGACAGTTTTGCCCGCCGGTCGATTCTAGCAGTATCAGATTCAGACGTTGGGTCGGAAAGCTTCATCGGCCTGCCCGCAATGTACGTATTTTTACTATCGAAAGATTGCCTCATGAAATCTCGGTGTTTTCATCAGCCGACATCCACCCGTCTCCTCTCGCACGACCACGTGTCCGACGTCAATCACGCTCTTTATTTTTTTACCATTCTCCATACCCGCGTATTTCTACCGATTGTCCCTCGCAAGTGGCTCGTTCGAGCTTTCGCATTGGTTGCCGAGCGATCGAGCAATCGATTAGCGAACGTCGGCCTCGTTAGTGCGAATTAATCGTTCGCACCGAGGCCTGCGTGACGGCCCGATAGCGAAACGCTCGCACCGTCGAAAAGATCGACGCACACCCTTCTGCCTGTCGGCGCAGTGCGCAACTGCACCACCGCAGACGCGAGTGCACCTGCGAGCGGGAATTGGCGATAAATGCACCTCGTTCGTGCGGCCGAAGTCTGCCGCGGATCTCGGAGCCCTCAGGGCTGCCGCGTGGTTTTTTTTCTTCATTTTTCCTAAGTTGGCGAGCGCCGCTCGGTCGCGGATAAGTTCACGTGCGGTCGCTCGGTGGCGCAGCAGTCTTCTGCAAGGTTGCTCATACGCTCCGCTTGGTATTCTCACCGGTTGTATTCACGCGTGACAACCGACTCGGTTTATTGGCGGCGACGATCTCGAGGATTTCAGTGACACTGGGAGAAAAAGACGATCGATAGCCGACAGTCGCATCGAGATGACAACATTCGGTAAGCCCAGAGCGGAGCATCGTGAAATCTTCTCGAGCCGGCGTGCGAGCGAACTCGTTCGTGCGTGCCGCTAATCGCATCCGACATGACAATGTAATTACACGTCATCCGGGATTTCTTGTCGACTTTGCATTTACGAGTAACGCGGAGTCGAACGAACTGCGATAAATCGATGAGGATTATTAAATCATTCACGTCATAGGCATGTCGTAGGCATGCACGTCGGAAGCGGCGTGAGTTCGGATCGCTCGTACGACTTCGGATCCCGAAGCTTACCGGAAATGAGGGAAACTGTATAGTCTGCGGTTGACAAAAAATACTTCGTTCGACGTGGAATAAAAGTTTACCGCTCATTCGGCCTCGATAGAATAATCCACTAAAACGGCACGTCGAATCTGCGTTGCTGTTGTAAAATAAAGTCAATTGAATTAAAGTCCTCGCGACCGTCGACACGCGAGGGTCGACGTGAGGCCGCATCGGCCAATCAGCGCTCGGCGCGAAGGGGCAACGTGCTATTTGGCGGCAAACCCATAAGTTGGCGGGAAATCTACGCGTTCCGTGCAACGTATTTACTCGCTCCCGACATTAGGCGATGACACGTCCGCTTGTGTACATCAACAGTAACTTCACTGATATTTTCCTTGGCTGCTAAATTGTTAACACGTTCGGAACACGCGCGAGAAACTCTGCCTCGTCCTTCGATCAAGTTCTCATTCATTGTCTCGTACGTCCTGAAAGTTTTCGTACATCGTCCCATCGCGTTTTTGCTAATGTGTACACATCGCTTTTGTTGACCCTTCGGTGAATCATTCATCGGTCCTATCAATTTTCGTTAATTTTGAGACTGTAAGTACGGATAAGTTGTCACCTTGTTCATTAATTTGTACAGATTTTAGACTAGAAATTGTAGGAATTTAGAAATTAAAAACATTTAGAATCTAGGAATTTCCGGATTCTACATTTTTATAAGTTCTAAATTTGGACCGATTCTAAATTTAGAATCTGTAGAAATTGTAGAAATTGTAGTAATTTAAAAATTGTAGAAATTTAGAAATTGTAGAAATTTATGATTTGTAGAAATTTCTGAAATGTAGAAATTTCTGAAATGTAGAAATGTCTGATTTGTAGAAATTTCTGAAATGTAGAAATTTATGAATTGTGAGAAATCCGAGTGACCGGTACGTTATTATTTTGCAGGAAAATCTGTATTTAGGATATTAGTGAGGATGTCGTCTCCCTGTAAGCATCATAACAGGCCGTTCACGGTGTGCATAGAGGGCAACATCGGAAGCGGCAAAACAACGTTTCTGAACAATTTCAAAAAATACAACAACATGATGGTACTGCAGGAACCTGTAGAGCTCTGGCGCAACGTATCTGGAACAAACTTATTGGTACGATTATTGTAGTTTAGTAAAATGAACAAAACAGAAAAACAAAACATTTGGCGAAAAGACAAATTTTAATAGAAAAAACTGAATTTCAGGACCTGATGTACAAAGATCCGAAGAGATACGCATTTTTATTTCAATCGTACGTGCAGCTGACGATGCTCCAACTTCACACACTCAAGACAGAGCTGCCGTACAAAGTTATGGAGAGATCCGTTTACAGTGCCCGTTGCTTCATTGAGAACATGAAACGCACCAAGATGTTGAGTGACGTTGAGGGCGTTGTACTCCAGGACTGGTACGATTGGTGCATAAGTAACGCCAGCATCGAAACTGATTTGATCGGTAAGTCAAGGAATTGTTAAAAATAAAAAGGTACAATGTAATTTGCACCTGGCTTTGGCATTTATTTACAATTTTTTATGAAATTGTTTTTATACCATTTTGTGGATAGCTTTCACCATTAAAAAGTTTGTTGATCGATTTTGGCTTCCTCATATAGGAAGAATTGCGCAAAATTGTAATAAATGCTGATCCCGTGTACAAATGTGGATGCCGTGTACTTTGCAGCTGTTTTTGTAAAATTAAAAAATTTCTTTGTTAGAAAATTGAAAGTCAAAATTTACTGCAAAGTTTTATTGTAGAAAATCGTTACTTGAAATTTGGGTAACTCGTCGTTCTGAGGCTAAGCTTTGTGTACTTTTCACTACTGATGACGAATTTCCAAATTGTTTTACTCCTAGAACCACATTTCATGCACAAACTTGTGCCAAACGAAAAATACAAATTTTCCTAAAATAATTGTGAAATGCCGAAATCTCAGAAAATTTAAACGATTAGATCAATTTTTGGCAAATGTTATACCAAACATTTTACAGTGCTAATCCATTTCCGTGGCAAATTTAAGCTCGCATACCTCCATGTTTACTTGAATCGTACCATTTACAGTAATTTTTCAAATAACTCAAAATCCCACAACATTCAATATCAAAGGTCTTTAATCATAGTATTATATTTGTATGCAGTTTTAGCACGATAGTGCAACATTTACGCAAGTTAGAGCTACCATAGACTTTTTTCAAAAATTTCAAAATCGTGTAGAATCTCGAACCGAGCCTCAATCTTCATGAAAATAGCACCGAATGAACAGACGTGACCAGTCTACTAGTGTAAGAAATTTCAATCCGCTATCTCAAACCGATTTCGAACTATAGCCGTTTAAACGATGCAAGTAAAACACACATACACAAATCGCATTTCTGGAAGTTCTAAACGATTCTAAGTATATTAACATTAAAAGCTCATTAAAAAAAAAAAAAAATTCTTTTACAAAATCAACTTTCTCTATGTAGACGCAAAAAAAAATTCCGTTGGTAATAACTTTAATTGCCGACCGTGATATATCACGCGCTCGTAAGAGGGAAATCGTACTGCGCGATGGATGTTGGTTCGGAGACGTTCTGCAATAAAAAAGCTTGTCTTTTCGATTGTATCAACAGTTTACTTGCGGACGACGCCGGAAATCGTGTACCAAAGAATGCGGCAACGAGCGCGGAAGGAGGAGGACTGCGTGTCTTTGGAGTATCTGCAGCAAGTTCACGAGGTCCACGACGAATGGCTGTACGATCAAACGCTGTTTCCCGTACCGGCGCCGGTAATAACGCTGGATGCAAATCAAAGTATGGAGGCGATGTTCAAGGAGTTCGAGAGTTGCAAGCAGAGAATATTCGACAGACAACCAAATTGTGAGTTGGACAACAGGATATCGATGGGAGTCAAATCGCCGTGCGCGGCGAAGAAAATAGCGGCCGGCGCATCGGACTAGACGAAGTTTGGGTTTCTCATGGCTTCATAAAACAGATGGTAGATCATTTATGTGAACTGTGTGTTGTCACGACGAAATCACCGTGAGCTTTAACAATGTGGCCGATCATATTCCTTATGACAATCGTGTCAAATTACAGGGAATATCGCGTTACCCGCATTTGATGTCTGACTAGACTGACTAGGATCATAGTGACCTATAAACTTGTACGTGCGAGTATAAACTTGTACGACCGAGGGGACAGCTTATATAAACTTGACATTCTCTTTGAAAATATGTTTAGTCTTTTCGCGCGTACGAATTCATTCTATAACATACATTTCCAGTTTTGTAGGTAAAAATCACAACTTCTATAAACTTGAGATTTTCTTTGAAAATATGATGTTTAGTCTTTTCGAGCGTACGAATAAATTCTATAATACATATTTCCAGTTTTGTGGGTAAAAATCACAACTTGTACAATCTTGAAATTTTCGTTAAAAAATATTATGCTTAGTCTTTTCGCGCGTACGAATTCTTTCTATAGTACATATTTCCAGATTTGTGGATAAATATCGTAGCGCGTTATTGTAATGTATGAAACCGCAACATTTGAACCACGTCTATATGTAGCACCGAAGTTGTAGTTCACAGAACTCAATAACCGACTAATTTATTTTATGCAAATCAAAGTATGGAGGCGATGTTTAAGGAATTCGATGGTTGTAAACAGAAAATATTTGAGAGCTGACCAAATTGTGAGTTGGACAATATAATGTCGATGAGAGTGAAGTCTCCGTGCGTCTCGAAGAAAATAGCGACCAGCGCATCGAAATTACGAAGTTTGGGTTTCTCATAGATTCATAAAACGGATGGTAGATAATTTATCTGCACTGTTTGTTGTCCTGACAAGCTCATCGGCTTTAACAACGCCGGTCATATTCCTGACGATAACTGTGACAAATTACAGGGAATATCGCGTTACCGGCATTTGACGTCTGACTAGACTGACTAGGATCATAGCGCCGTATAAACTTGAAATTTTCTTCGTAAATATGAATTGTAGTCTTTCACGCGTGTGAATAAATAACGAATAAATTCTGTAATACACATTTCCAGTTTTGTGGGTAAATATCGCAGCGCGTTATTTTAATTGGCGAAACAGCCAAATTCGTATTTATCACTCACAGAACTCAATAATTGACAAATTTATTTTATGTACAAAAAATCAACAATTGTTATTTCACTAATTAGATTTAACAGAGTCGTTATATTCGACGATGACGAATTCACAGCGTGACGCGCCAACGAAAACTATGTCGTGGGCGCATTGGAAGTAATTGTAAGGCTGAGGGATACAAAAAGTCTCTATTTTCATACATAATATCTATATATCTAAATATATATATATATATATATATGTATACATATCTATAACGAGTACTGCAACGAGTGCTATTCTTTTCCAAAAAGAAAAAAAAGTTGAACTTTCTTTCATCTTGAGCGTATAAAATTATTTTCAACGCAGATCAGCACTGTTCGATGCGTGCGTAAGTTCAGCAGTAAAAATTATTAAAATAACATACGAAATAAAAAAAGAAATATATATATGTATACGCATACTAATAGATCGGGGCGATCGAAGCGACGATGGAGCGCTCGCCTGAAGCGTTCCGTATTGTATTATAAACTTATTTAAAAGAACGTCGAGGAAAATAATTGTAACAATGGGTAAAAATATAAATGCTAATATGATGATTCATTGTTTATCATTCGTCGCGAATAAAATTCTGTCATGGTTCGACAGAATTTTTTGCTCGTAAAAAAAAAATGAGCAACGAGAGCGCCGCTACGTCGGTGTTTCTTGAGTCGCAGCGGCAGCGGCCAGTCTTTCGGCGCAATCGTATTCTCCGCACGACCACATTACCCTCACCAGGATACCGATCTGTGCGTCTTTAGCGTTGGCCTGCTTCCAATCCAGGAACGCTTGATAAATTACCTGAAAATCAATTTTACCGTTTAAGTTAATCTTATCCAATATCAACTTGTCCGCCCTAGCAAGTTGACGGACGGCTGCTTTTAGGGAAAAAAACTAAAAAAACGGACACGTCCGTTGGGGAACGAAACGGACCGCAAAAACGGTAAAACTTTTTCGGTTGCGGAAACCGAGGAAGGGCCGAACATTTTTTATTACAATTTTTGGCTAAGTTTTAAAAATTTTTTTGTTGTTTTGCTTTTAATTCTGTTTTTAATGAAAGGGCAGAATAAAAATACGATCTTGGTCCTTTTTCGGTTGCGGAAACCGAGGAAGGGCCGAACAACCGAAAACGGACCAAAGCAAATTTTTCGAAAAAAACCGTTCGGTCCGTTTTCGGTTTCCGCAACAGAAAAAAGACCAAATGCCAACAAAAAATGTACAATCCGTTTTGTCGTTTTTTACGGTCCGTTTTGTTGCCCAACGGACGTGTCCGTTTTTGGGTTCGTTTGCAGTCCATGAACTTGCCAGGGCGATTGTCCAATTATTAACGCATCGATACGACAGTACCTCGTCGATTCCCTTTCCTTTGTGATTTTCCTCGAACTGATCGAGCTGACCCTCGGAATAACCGAGACGTCGCACAACGTCTCTCCAACCGTGGCCGATGTGAGTTTTTATGACAAATATGTCGTCGACGCATATTTCACGTTTGCACGCGCTCAGATCTTCAACGGCCTTTGGCATGACCTTCGTCTTGGCTCTGGAGGTTCCGCTCTCGGACGATTCTTTCGAGTTGTTCGTGCATTGATTAACGTTGCAAACGTACGTCTTGGTTGCGCCAATTTTAACCCCGTTGGAATTTATTATATTGTAATTAACGATGTTGGCTGTCTGTGCTGTAGCTAAGGACAAAAACGTTAAAGTAAATTATTGTTTTTACTGTTGATCGTGATAACGAGCTACTCGTTAATATATTAAGCACAGCCGGGAAGTACCGGAAGTGCCGTGTACTTCCTTCGCATTTCAAGTACTTTTAGTACTTCAAGTACTTCGAGTACTTCAAATACTTTTATTTCGCTCGGTGCGTAAAGTGCAGTTTTACGCACGTTTCGCGCGCGTAAAACTCACGATACTCGTGCGATAAACGTTTTCTTAACTCGTGTGATTGCAACACTCGCCTTCGGCTCGTGCTGCAAACTCACACTCGTCAGAAAAAGTTTTATCGTACTAGTATCGTAATGTACTAATATGTAACTCATGCGTGGAAAGTACAACTTTTCGCGCTTTGCAGCCAAGCGTACTATAAATACCCAGTGGATGTGCAAATAGGGCCGATTTTACTTTACGCATGCTTTGTGGACTTTACGCACGCTGGCTGTACAGCGCCACAATAAGCAGGCATGGAGTAGCACTTCTCCTGGATTCGTTACAAAAAATATTATGCGATACTTGTGCGGTGTAGCGAACATTATACACGGACTGTCAAGTGAGTCGTAATTGCCACACAGCGTGCGTATAAAGTTCGCTTTACCGTACTTGTATAGCAAATAAATATTTTACGATTTCAAGGACCAAGTACAAGTACTTTTTGAGCACACGCTCGCATTACGGATACTCGATGTGTAGCATGACATCTCGTTTCTATTAGTATATGATTATCTGTCTAAACTTTTCAAAAAGCATAATTTTAATGAGATTTATTTTGATTTATTTATTAAAAAACATTCGATCAAAAAACGAGTAGGGACGAGAAGAGACCCTTTTCGTTTTTTATGAAATTTTTTTACATTCGAAAAAGTGAAAAATAATTTAAAAATCGACTCAAAGGGACAAATGACGAAAATTCCAGTGAGCGGTTTTTTGCAACGAGCATGCCATTTGCAGATTACTTTGCACCTTTTTTCAAAGTCTAGATAACGCTTAATGCTACGAACCCAAATATAAAAAGTAATTGAGAAATACTTAAAGTACAAACAGTATTTGATACTTAAAGTACAAAAAGTACTTAATACTTCAAGCACAAAAGTACTTGATACTTCAAGTACAAAAAGTGCTTGATACTTCAAGTACAAAAAGTGCTTCATACTTCAAGTACAAAAAGTACTTGATACTTCAAGTACGAAAAGTACTTGATACTTCAAGTACGAAAAGTACTTGATACTTCAAATACATTTGATACTTGATACTTCAAATACATTTGATACTTGATACTTAAAGTACCTGCGATACTTGATACTTAAAGTACCTGCGATAGGTGATATTTCAAGTACATGTGATACTTGATACTGCAAGTAGGGTAGAGCGGGGCAAAATGGGGCAGCGGGGCAAAACGGGGCATGGGGCAAAACGTCATTTTCCAATAATTTTTGGATGCCCGAATTCGTCCCATCGATGCATCAGGCTTTTCTGCCCCGTTTTGCTACCTTGTCCGATCCAAAAATTATTGAAACATTTAGTTTTGCTCCATTGCCCCATTTTGACCCGCTCGTACATGTGATATTTAATGCTTCAAGTGCATGTGGTAGGGTAGAGCGGGGCAAAATGGGGCAACGGGGCAAAACGGTGTTTTGGGCAAAACGTCATTTTCCAATAATTTGTGGATGTCGGAATCCGCCCTATCGGATACATCAGGCTTTTCTGCCCAGTTTTGTCACCTTGTCCGATCCAAAAATGATTGGAAAATTTAGTTTTGCCCAAAAACCCCGTTTTG
>JAPYZC010002563.1:0-17279 GCA_030522665.1 Ichneumoninae sp. A BG-2022a | reverse complement strand
ATTTTTTCAGATTTTTTTCTCATCGAGAAGTGTTTGTAATCTTTGTCTTTTTTCTCTCAAACTTAGGCGGCGTCAGTCATTGTGCTAGTACTACCTTAATAGCACCTTTCCTTTTTTTCTCAGTCGTGTAGAACACTCGTCAGTACAATATTCGCCTGTGCGGGGGAGCTTCGCTAGTCCTCGGGCATTTAAACGATGTAATTTCTGAGACTTCGTCTCGATGCAATTTAGAATTCATTCTGCATCGGTTCGCTTCGTTACAGCCTCATTGACAGCGTCAAACGAGGCGTCGAAAGAAACTTTAATACCCGTCGCGGAATCCATCCGTTCGGTGCCGTTTCTTACTTCGACCCCGTCTCGGGAAGTTCGTTGAAACGTTCGTCCTAAAAATTTACCGGCCGTTCGCGATGTGCTGCTTCCGGCCGGACAGCTCGCTCCATCGACTTTAAGGCGTCATAATTCGAGCCCGACAGCGGCATTAACCGATTGAAACTAATGTCACACAGCGTCCACTACGTTGCCGCGGAAAGGCAATAAAGTACCTACGCGCCGCTACACATTCGACATTAATGTACATCGTTATATATAAGTTACCAAAAGGTTTTTCGATTCCGGTCGGGCAGTCGCGATCGGGACTCGATATTCGACTGGCTGTCGAGAAACGCTGGAACACGATATTCCAGAAACGCTGGAACACTCCATCATTGCGAATATCTAATATAGAGTATACATGTAGATTTTCTTAGTGCAGCCCCGATTTCCGGGTTCATGCTGCTGTGGGAACGCAGAAATCCGTTCAAATGTAACCCCCTTACATTTTATCGACGCCCAAACGTAAGAGTCCGCCGGGTACCTTTGGCTCACGCCCTCTCGATATTTGTTACATATACACATATATACATATCCGGTCGAAACTCCGGAGTTAAACGTTTTTATATACGTTGATCTACTTTTGGAGATCGTGTTTCCTACAGCTGCGTTCAATTATATGTAATGTTCCGTAAATTCCCATGATATTAATATCGGACGTGTTTTATTCTAGTCATTGACATTTTTCCTGTACATTAAGAAAAAATATATCAAGGCTCTGAGATTTCGTTTCCGATCGGGTGTATCTTTATTTTTATTTTTCTGTTTATTTTTGTCATTTACGTGTATATTTGTATATGTCTGTTGAATCTCCGAACTTTAACGTTTTTCTATACGTTGATCTACTTTTAAGGATCGTGTTTCCTACAGTTGTGTTCATTCAATTATAATGTTCCGAGAATTCCCACGACAATAAAATCGTGCATTTTTTATTCTGGTCATTGACATTATCCCTGTACATTGAGAAAAAATATGTCACGGCTCCGAGATTTCGTTTTAGATCGGAACTATCTTTATTTTTTTTTTTTCATTTACGTGCAATAACTTTTTTAAAAGTAAAGTTCTGTAGAGAGACCGGAAGCTCTCGCGAATTCCCATTACGTGGTCGGGTTGTGGATATAAAAAAAAGTAACTGCATTTACTACCCTCCACTCTGGATGCGTTGCTCTATGGGCTCTCACCAGTCACCGAGTTATGTACTTCTCCAGTGCCCCACAATATAAAATACCAACCGTGATGAAGAATCCGAATAAACCATTACTCGCAGAACCATTTATGGACACAGTAATGAAACCGTATAAGCGTGCCTGATGGATCTGAGAGCCTTTTGACGATGTATATCGACACCGCGCACGTACCGAAGGTAATCTATACCAAAGGGGAAGCGCGCCCACGGCCGGAGACATCGGGGTAAATATTATTAAATCGATGATGCCGTATCGGATGGCTCGGATGGCTCGACTGACGGATCTCGCTTTCGGCGTCGACTGCCCTGTGGCAGTCGACGCCGTTAAGTTAAGGGATTCTTTTTCCGGCGACAACGCTGTGATTCTCGCGAGCTTTAAAAAAAAATACTTAAAAGTGTTAAGAAAATAAAAAAAAATAAAAAATAACCCGAGATTTTTCAACCTGATTGTTTGGTTTTATGACTCGTAAACCGATGCGCGAGATGTTCCGTGCGTGGAAGCAACCCTCGATAGTTATCCGATCGTGGGGAAATGGTCGGACCGCTGTGTGAGAGGGCAGCCGACAGTGTGCATGCTTCGGCTCGGATACATTATTTATTTTACGCGAGTATATATATATATATATGCATATATATATATATATATATATATATATATATATATATATATATATGAGAGTGGTGCTCCGACGAATTTATAGGCGAAAAGATTGATTGTACTGCGCGAAAGCTCGGCACATTCGGTGTGCGGACTTTCCACACACTCGAAATATTCATGCACTGTACGTTCAACAATATCGGATAACAGCATCTATACGTGCAAGCAATCGTCACGCACCAACAGTTTGTTACTGCGAAGCGTTCATAAATTTTTCAATAAAACAATATTGAAATGTTGCCCACCGATAGACGCAGTGACCGATTACGGAAATATTTCCGTGTAATAGCGTTTTTTTTTTCGTGAGAGCAGTCGAATGCCGGCCACCCAAGGGAGAACCTTAATAATCGGGCCACGAAGCGAAGATTCCGATTTTTTAAAATCTTGGCTGGGTACGAAGTCTGGGATTTCGACTGCCAGATACTTCTTACGAGCGAAACGGCGAGCTCAAAGCATCTCGAAGCTTGGCAGGCGCTCGCAAGACGGCAGAAGGCGGAACTTCGCCTACTCCAGCATTTTCCTCATTGCCGACTAATAATCCTTCGCAATTGACTAAAAAAACACAAGGTTATAAAACCGAGAACACGAAGCATTCTCGAAGCTTGTTGCCGATTTTTCCCAACCTCTCAGCCGCCGTGCAGTATAATTTCCACCGGCGGAGCCTTGTAACGCGCATTTGCTTAACAGCGAACTGGGTTTTCTCTCGGGCCCCCGAGCCGAGAGGCGGCGAGATTGCACTAATGCCCGAGCGCATTTAGACGTTGCATAAGTATCCTCCCTCGCCCCCTTCCTTCTGTACTCGTAGATACAGCATGCAAGCTTTTTCTTCCTTCCTCCGCTATCCGTGAACTCTGCCCGGTCTAATCTCCCTTAATGGGCCACATGTTTCTTTGGCCTGTTTATCTTCACTGCGATCGCCGCGGCTTATCACTCAAAAGGCTATTGCCATAAATCACTTGATTTTTATTTGTTCCGTTAACAAAGCGTACAACCGAGGTGTTGCGAAGAGTGTCCAAGCTGTCGATCGTCAGTTTCTCTCGCGAGTCTCGCTCCTTTCCAGTGGCCGGATGAAAAAAAAAGTACAGAATTATCGGAGAAGAAATCTCCGCGTTGCCGCGTGAATCCCTTTGCGAACTGCAGCTCGAGCAAATTTTCCACGTAGAAACTCTCGCCGTCGTCCAACTCCCACTTTCGCCCGTCTCTATCCCCGATAACGAAGAGTGAACCGGCGGATCCCTCGCGAACTCAAATTTAGTGCAAAGTGTGCGACTTAGCTAAGTAACAAGATCGAGTTAAGGATCTCTCGAGCCACTTGCCGACAGTCTCTCGGCAACTGCCTGCCGTACAGTCCTCGGAGTATTAACGGGGCGGGGATCGAGGGAAGATCGGCAACTTGACGATTCACGGATATAGACGGCGTGTACAATGCAGTGTGGAATTGCGGCTCCGGGACGGCCCGAACCGCTCATCTTAATTGCATGCGGTAATTATTGTTCACGACGCAAATAAATCGCAGCGAGCACCGTGGAGAAACTGACACGAATTCTTGACTCGAAATCTCCGTCCGCTCCGTCCTCACGCTCTCGCGCCCGCCTAAACTTCCGCCGTCGTTGACTTTGATTTGGCATCCGAGACCCCCGTCTATATCGCGCGGCATTCAACTCGTGTGCAGGCCACGCGAAAGACCAAACTTTAATTTCACCGCTTCCTCCTTCTCCCGTTCTTCGGGCGCCGTACATTATTATAATAAAAAAGTGGACGACGAGCAGGAGTTTGTTCGCCCGGGTGCGATATAATGCGGTAGGCGCGATGAAAAGTCGGGGGCTTTGTCATTTTTCGTCGCTGTACATGGTGAAAAGGGTGTAATATAAGTTGCAATAAAGTCATTGAAGCACGTAAAGTAATAAAACGTACGAGCCCTCGGGCCCGGTGGGTGTAACGGCACAGGACGACGTCCTGTGCTGCAGGTGCTTCTGCAGTTGCGCCGTTCCCGCTCGGAGATCTCTCCGCCAGGTGTGTGTGGTAGTCCGAGGGCAAGGTTTATACACGCGAGATTGTGGGGTCGGACGAGACGCGAGGCTTCTCTATACCTGTATACACGACGAGTATGAGGGAGGGAAAAAGAGAGTGGCGAACGAGAGGCGGAAGTGAAGAAGTAAAATGGAAGAACGCCCGCGACGAAGGTCGGCGCGGCCGAGGCGATTCGAGGAGCGGCAAGAAAGAACGGGACACGCTGAGGTGGAACCGCGCTTGCGAACCCGATGCTGCGTCGGTGTACGTTGAGAGGTGATGGAAGCAAGAAACCCTCGAGGTTGTCCATTCTACAGCGGGAGATAACAGTGGTCAAGGTAGTGGATGTGCAAGACCCTGCGACGCCTATGGTGTGTTGGATCGATGTTATTACGTAGTTATTTGGAGACTCTTCTATTTTTCTCACCGTCGCCGCTCTCTCGTCCTCCGTCGGCGGGAAAATTGAGCTTCCTGAACTTCGTTCCCGTACACGGGCTTCTTCTTTATACCCGTGCCCTCTCATACCCGCGATAACAAATCGGGTCGTATGAAATTTGTCCGGTTCGTACGACTCGCGTCCGATGGGTCTTCGGTGCTCACTTTGAAAAACGTTGTTCCTCGCTCGTACTTTGTCGCGCGATTTACAAATTATACACCACCAGCGGGCCTTCGTGGCTCGGGCGCTTCGAACACTCGCTATTGATTATGCAATTCAGACACCGAAAATTTATGTTTCCGGAGATTCGGAGCAGATACGTCGATTTCGGTACAAACACGAGGTTCTCAAAGCGGACGTGACGTATTTCCGGTATTGCGCCACTTCCCGTAGCAAGAATTAGATTTTCAAACCGGAAGTTACATATTTCCTGTGCGACGTCACTTCCGGTCGAAAAATGAGACCTTTGGTCATGCGGGCGTTCGAGCTTCTCGCTGTTTGAGCCAGTGACAGCATCACGCAATCACACTTCCGGGAGGGACGAGACTGCCGCAATACATCTACTTCCTGTTGCCCGAGTAAGAATTTTTCATCTCGAGAAAAGTTGAGAGTTTAAACGATCGCAGGACCGTGGTAGACGAGAGAATGTTGGTCAGGAACTCAAATTCTCGAACTCTCGGTGCGGTGGCAATTTGTTACATTTAATTGTCGTCGGATCCCGATGGCCGGGTCGTAAAGTCGCGCAAAAAGATATGGATGTGCCACGAAGCAATTACCGACAATTCGGCGGCCGGGGGGGTAATAAGCTCCGGTAAAGCGGCAAACAAATCATCCGGAGGTTATAAAAGAAGAAAGTTCAGCACATGCGTCACTCTCCACTTGTAATATAACCGGTGTTGCGCTTATCTTGCTCTCTCTCGGTTCCGGCGAAAGTCGCGGCAGAAGGAGAAGCGAGACGACGTCTGGCGCAGCCGGTGCGCGCTGTACACGAGGTACAGAGGAAGCGTACAGGTCAGCCATCCTATAACTCTTGGCGAGCCAGCCATAAGCTCGGGAGAGGGAGAGAGTGGAACAAAGAAAAGTCAACCCGGCGGATGACGGAAAATGCTGCATCCGCGGGTATACTAAGTTTCATTTCCGCGGGTACAAGATTGAAGAAAAATTCATTCAAGGTGGTTCGCCACGAAACTTCTTGTCGCAGTGCACTTTTCTCGTCCATTGAGCATCGCGTAAAAAAAATATAAAAGAACACCGAGCGACCTATATGGGCATAAGTTGCAAGGGAAAACATTGAAAAAAAAACTCCTTGGGTATAAAAAGTCCGCAATAATGGCATATATTTTCTGGAAGCAATTATCTGCAGAATGGCCGATGGCTATTATAGAACGTACGGAACGTAAAACGCAACGACGCGGTGTGCAATGTAGCCGGGGTCGTTTTCTTGAATATCATAACGCCACGGGGGGAAGAACCTTGATTTTTAACAACCGGCAAACAATAACCGGGCGGCTATCGTTAATTCGAATCACTGGTCAGGGCACCGCTGCAAGACTCTCGGGCATATTCAATGGCTTTACACCATCTATTAAAAAAAATGTTTCGCGCAAAACCAACCGTTTCGGTAAAAAAAAAATTAATAAACGATCGTAGGGTTGTTGGGTGTATCGTATAAAATTAACAGGGATTCTTCTCTCTCTCGAAATTTAATGAAACCTCCGATGTCTCGATGTAGTTGCGATAATTTAAGGTAGTTACCACACTGAACACTAGGCAACCGAGTGCTAAATTTTTACAATTTTTTATCGTATAATTGTATATTTAAAATAGTTTTGACCGTTTAAGAATGACAGGAGATGATTTGTGAGGAAAAAAAT
Organism: Ichneumoninae sp. A BG-2022a; assembly: GCA_030522665.1. Lineage (NCBI taxonomy): Eukaryota > Metazoa > Arthropoda > Insecta > Hymenoptera > Ichneumonidae > Ichneumoninae sp. A BG-2022a. The sequence continues at coordinate 10,746 of JAPYZC010002563.1, read as the reverse complement.
GGCTCGTATTTTTAAAACCTACAAAAAATTCACTTGGCGAATTCGTAGAGCAAAGTTTATTAAACAAAATGAGCGGTCGGACATTAAAATCGGTAAAAAATATACGGATATTATTGTTTTTAACCCAACATGCCTGGTTTTTCCATCATGGAATTTGCAGCGCAGTAGCTATCTCAATGTGGATTTTTAAACAAGATATTAATTAGCGATTCGTGGCAGAGTAAAATTAAACTCACGATAGGAACGATGATACGGAAAAAAGTGGAGGAGCATCTTATCGGACACTCCGTGTATTTAATGAAGAATTGCAGTTCCTGTTCGCTTGATGAATCGCTCGGAAAAGTAGTCGGTATAAAATAATCTTTATCTTGTTCAATTTATCCTCGCTTTTAATTCGCACAGCATGAGAGATTGATCGTACGAAATGAGTGACTCTGCGCTGAATTTTTTTTTTCTCCCGCAAACAATTCCCATCTTGAAGACGGTATATTCTTACCCGACAATGAGCAGTGCTATTACGTGCAGACTTCGTGCGGTCTTCTCAAGAAATAGAGAAGCGAAACCGTGAAGATTATTTTCGCGGTTGGCGATTACTCTGGCTTCCTCGGTGTGGCTATCGTGTTGCAAGCAAGTATCGACCGTCCGAGAATTCGAGACCCGGCAGAAATTCACAAACGTCTCTGTGGGCTCTTCAAGAAGAAGTACGAGCGCCTGCATGGAAACTTCCCCGCTTGTTATCAGTGCAAGTCGGTAAACAAGCGACCAAAAAAAGAATGAAGCACGGAGGCGCCTTCGAGCTTAAGCTTCTAATAAAGAAGAGATCGATTGGAGAAAGGACCGAGGGTCCCGCCTGAATTTTTCGTCGATTGTTCGAGATTGCGACGAGGAAAAGGCGACCGGAGGAACCAAGATTCGGCCGGAGGATCTCCCGGATTCTTCAACTTTTCTTTTTTCTCTCTTATCGATTCGTCGCTCGTTAACGAAACAAGCCATCTAGTTTAGTTTGACCCAGTTCTCTAACTGATAATCTTTCAGGAACGAAAGCACAGGCGCCCCTGCAGGAGGCACAATCACGAGATCTGAAAAGATCAAGCCAAGTGCCAACCGGAAATTGAAAAGTGCTACTAAAAAAAAAAAAGAAAAAAGTTATCGGCTCAAACCACCAGTGAACACAGAGATGCCAATCGCTACAATTCTTTTAAATTTCGTCCTTCATCGTCGTTGGAAAGCTTTTACAGCGTGTTCAGTAATTCACGATAAAAAATACCTCCGTTAACTAATATTTTTACTTTTTGGTAGCAAAAAAAAGTAGAAAAAAACGAGACCATACTGTGGCAGGTCGAGAGAAGTGAGCATGGAAAATGTCTGTAACGATGATCGACAGCCTCTCGCCTCGGGGCTTGACTCGTCCGGGCTGGTTAGACGAAACGTCAACGTCCCAGCGCAGCCGTCCGGAGATCAGCATTAGCTTGATATTTCTATCGAACGCGCTCCCGCTGGAAACCTGTCTGGATGAGAGATGGAAAAGCAAAGGGAGGAGAACGAGAGAGACTCGGGGTTATCGAGCTCGCGGGCGGGGAAGAAACTGGAGAGTCGAGAGGACAAGCCGGGAGCATGAAAAGACTCTCGAACAGCGGAGGGTGCGGTTGCGATGGTCCGATAAAACAGTGCCGAACCCTTACTCAAATACAGATCGTTAAATAGCAGTCTCGTCGAACGTTAAAATAAAACGCGCATAATTACACCGTCGAATAAAAATATCCGAAAGTCTGCTCTCCCAGACGGAGAAGATTCTTACGGATCCATAAAAAAATACCGTTATCCGAGATCTTTCGAGATCTGCTATGCGTGGCTCCATTCACGAAGAATTCATACGGCTGCTACGGGATCTTCATTACACAAGTTACAAGCTTCCCGGGCGAAGCCTGAGACTAATTCAATTTTTCACTTCGCTCCTTCTTTCCTATCGCGCTCCGCTCCACTTTCTTTGCCGGGGCTGTCTGGCTAATTAAAAAAAATATATATATAATAATAATATTTCAAAAAAGATTTTAGATTACAGTGACAGAAATTAATGAATCGTCGAGAAAAATACAAGCGTACGGGTAATACGGATTGTGAGTGGTGGCGTTATTGAATACTCAGTTTCTGCCTCTCCCCAGTCTGGTATCAGAGATAAAATAGCATTCGCTCCCTGCGTCGGATAAAGCGGGCAGGATTCGCGGCATTTATCGTCTTTAAGAGTACCAGCGATAAGTAGGGGTTGAATGAAGCGGCGGGTTCATTAGCAAAGTGCTGACAGTCGGGAACCCGCGAACCCCCGCGGAAGAGGCCGCGCCGAGTGTATAATGGAGAAATTTGTATATAATTTTCAGGGTTCGGAGTTTCGCGCAAGGGCGTCGTCGCGAATGAATGGCTTACGGCTGCGAGCGCGTTTGCGTTACAAATTGAAGAGAAAAATAATTTTTTTTTAATCGTACGGCACCGTTGTTTCCCGTCGCGTATCAATTTTATATGACCCTCATCGGGGCGGTCTTCATTCACTGGCAAATAAGTAAAGTGTTTACATCGGGGCCGGGCGGGATTTATTCCCGTTGCCTATTTATTCTCGTTTTTTGTATGATGCATCGCGCAGAGAAAACAGACCGCGTGACGAGGTAGATGGATTTTACAGAGATGTGTATTTCGTGCCGCTACAACAACAACCCCGCGCCAGCCAGTCAGTTATATCCACGGGGTAGTTGTTATCACGGTTCCGCGGTAAGTGAGGCTCTCAACAAGCGAGACAGCACCGGAACAGCGAGAGCAAAAGCTCGCTGAAGGGGGAACGCGGAGTACCTGGCTATACCCACTCCGACAATAATCAACTCTCTCAGCCGCTAGACTACCCCTCCACGCAGCTCTCGCCGGCGATGTATATAGATCGTTTTCTGCGTTCTTTTTCTTTACAAAGCACCAGTCGCTCCGTACTTCGGCTCTTGTTCGCTTCTCCTATTCTGATAATCTTTTTCTTCTTTCTTAATTGTCTGTATTCTATGTTAAAAGTTTTTCGAACTTGAATCAACGTTCTGGTGAGAACACGACGAAGATATTTTTGAGGCCCGTCAAGCACTTTTCGAGCTGTGTTGGTTTCTCTCGTTCTCTTCACCCGATCTAACACTCTACATCGGCGTATGATGTTCACTACACCGAATGCAGGAGTAGTGCTTTTTCGTGTCTGCTGATTGTTGTGCTGTACAACCAGCGTGCGTAAAGTACGAGACGCGTGCGTAAAGTACGCGACGAGTGCGCAAAAGTATGAGACGCGTGCGTAAAGTACGAGACGAGTGCGTAAAGTACGAGAAGCGTGCGGTAAAGTAAAATTGGCCCGATGTGCGCATGCGCCCGATATTTATAGCACAATTGGCTATAAAGCACTACTTACGTCGCTCTTGGCAGGCACAAAAATTTGCACTTTTCATGCATGAGTTACATAATATAAATAATGTTGCGATGGAGACGAAACTGAAGCATTGTTCTGCCCGAAACAACTCTCTGAGCCACTAGACTATCCTTCCACGTAGCTAGCGCCGGCGATTTATATACATCGCTTTCTGCGTTCTTTTTCTTTACAAAGCCTCAGGCGCTCCGTTCTTCGACTCTTGTTCGCTTCGACTATTCTGGATAATCTTTTTCTTCTTTCTTACTTGTTTGTACTCTCTGTGTATAATTTTTCGAATTTAAAACAACGTCCATGTCAGAACACGATGAAGATATTTTTGGGGCCCGGAAAGCGCTCTTCGAGCTGTGTTGGCTTCTCTTGTCGGCAGGAAGGAAGGATCTTGCCTGGTAAAAATTTTAGATAATTGCACGCCGCGATCTGCCGCTCCAAATTTTCTTCAGGGCTTTGGGTAGCTGAGAAAATTCGTTCCATAGATATAATCGATGGATATGAAGCTGCAGCATAATTTTGCCTAAAACAACTGTTTTCACCCGTATGTGTTAAAAAAATGCAAAAAAAAAGTCAAGTATTTCAGAGATATTTGGCATTTCAGGGAAGACGGCGGGTCTCTTAATAATTCTCCATCCTTCTCAATTATTTGGCGATATGCGGCCGAGCGGAGCGTTACGAAATCGCATTGTTAAATTTTAATTAAAACTAATTTCAGCGGCCGACCCGAAAACCACGAGCCGGCTGTCAATTATCGTCAACTTTGCTCTCTCACCCTCCCCCCCTTCGCCGTCCTCTCCGGCTTTTCTCTTCCGCGCCTAAGTATAGCCGCGAAGTTACCGCTGGGTATGGGCGCCGGGATCAGAAGAACATATCGAACAGGCAGGCAGGCGAGAAGCAAGTTGAGTGGTTAATTAGTAGTTGAAAGCCGAAGCCGCGGTGGCAGGGATCGAATAGCTAATATCAAGAGATCCCTGATGAACATTGAAACGCGGCTCCGCAATTCGTTCGACCCCCTTCCGATCGTCGCCGAACAAAAGAAATTGTGAAGTGGAATAAAAAGAAAAAATGAAAAAAAGTAGGATAGAAGGTAGCCGAGTATTGCCCCAGACTCCGATTACCGATTAGAGCATATCGAAAGCTTTGAAAGTTATCGGGAACGGATAAACCGATTTTTTTGCGTAAGAAATTAATTCAATTGGGATAGCGTGCACGATTTTTTTTCTCGAATTTTCACCGTCATTCGCCGCCGTGCCGGATCGCCGTTCCCCACGGCACGAGAGATTCAGTCGAGCTCTATAAAGTCCCGCGGCCTTTTCAATATTTCAAGAATGTTGATTCGCCGCCGGAACCCCTATAACGCCGCTCCAAACGGGCGAATCGTCGCCACATAAGCCGAACGATACTAATAAAGAATGCGAAGATGACTTTGCGTTATGAAATATCGTGAAAGCGTAGACGCCCGACCGGTAGCTTCGCCCGTACAGGTGAAATCTAATAACTCGGAACGTTCCTTAATTGGATAGTTAGTGTCCGGTGTACCGACCACTCGCGCGCCCCAGCTTCTCGTCCGGCTTCTCCTCTCAACGGTGTCACTTATTTTTACGCTATTGCGCGTGCAAGCCACTGCTGCACTCTCGAAAGGCGGACACATTTTCACGCTTTATCTCCCGTAACTGAATACCGTATTGCAATGAGAGCTTCGTTAAGACTATAAAGGCTGACGGTTTATGATAAATCATCTACTTGTTTTTTTTATATCATTCATCCCCTTTCTTGGGTAATCTCTACCCGCTCCTCTAATCTACGATATGACAACGTACGGTGTGCACCCTCGGAAACTCGCACCGTCAAGTGTGATAACGCCACCAGAGAAATCGTCAGTGATAAGCGCCCAGATAGCATTTTGCCAACAACCGGCCAACAAATAGACAGCATAGGTCCGTACAGGATTGTTGCAAAATTGCTTAGGGTGCGTCCACATTCGTCTGTGTTCTTGCCAGCATTTAGTACCAAAAATTATTAGGAGCACATCGTCAGCACGTTTTCAACAAGGCTTTCTAGAACACTGCGTCACAGTACACCGATGACATTAGTGTATGTAGTGTATGGAATTAAGCGCTAATATTGGAAAAGTTAATTCGAGTTACTAAAAATATCCACAATCTGGTTCCATTATGGATCCCTACATGGCCATTAATAAAATCCAATCCTGGAGTGTTTAAACTCGGTCAACTATTTGTGCAAAATTACAACTCGAAGTAGCTCAACATATGTTTGTTTGTTGAACGGTTATTTTGGGTAAAATTTTAAAAAATCGAATTCTTGTAAAATTTAAATGCCTCGCAAAATTCGAGTCACATTTAACAGTGTGAAAAGGCTAAATTCGGGTTGTAAAGCCTCATGAACAATTCTCTAGTTAAGATAAGAAATCCCTCAGGATTTCTTATCTTAACCAACAATCCCTAACCAACCAACAACCTTAAAAACCAACAACAGTTGCTATGAGTGGCAACTGTTGTTGGTATTTTGCCACCAACATGCTGTAATCTCGTGCAAGCAAATATTATTGCACTATTGCTGGCAATTGGTTGGACAATTTCTTGGCAAGTCTGTGACACCTTAGATTCCATGCGACGCAGGCGTATTTATGGCAACGAAACAGCAAATCACCGGTCTGTTATCTGGCTGAAAGCGTTCCCGTCTTCGGCGGTCATCCGAACGAATCCCAACACTCCAAAAAAACCCCCGTTTCGAGCTCATTTGTCGCCGACGCTAATGACGTTCATTCAGCAACAGCGTCAACGAGCGTACGGGCCGTTCGAACGAAAATCAGAGTTTGAAATCGCGTTGGAAATCAAGCCTGTCCGTCTTCCCCTCGCCGGATTTTCCCTGCGTATCAGTGACTGCATCCGCGCGCACAATCGCGCCCGCGTATATATCACGGTGACCCGGCTACGGGGGAGTTTGCGAAAAAAAGAAAGAAAAAAAAAGATAATAATTGAATGAATCGCCTCGTTTAACGAACAGGATGGAGCCGGGCGAGTGCTGATGGGGGTAACAGGAGCGAGGTAGTCATAGCAGCCATTATTTCGGTCTGTAGTCGAACCTCGTTAGGCGCCCTGCCTATAACGGATACAATTGATTCCGGTCGGCCGTTAGCCGTGTACAGGCGCACACTAACGCGAGCCGTTGCCGTCCACGACAGTGTCGCAGCGACGGTGCGTCTATGTGCCAGGGTGGGGGGGACACGCACACGCTATTTCGTAGATGTAGCTTCGATATCCGTCACGCAGATTGGATACGCGCGGAGGCTGCGGGTCCGATGCACCGGACGAAGTGCCGCTTCGCTGGGAGCAACACCGCGATGACAAACCGTGCTTGGGTCGCGCATTCGCGCGATTGCGCGTTTATTAGTGATTAACCTTGTCACGTGTTCGCGACAATATTGGAACCGTTCGCTATATAATATACATAAAATGAGACGAGGGAGGAGGGTGGGTTCATGGGTGAGCGACGGAACGGGATTATTATGAATGGGCCATCCATCGTCACCGTCGAGTCGCGATGTCGCCGATGCTTCCCTGCCGGTCGGCACTCCGCCGAACGGGAAGGCGCAACGGCAGAACAGCCGTACAGGAATGACCTATCTGGCTGTAATGCAATACTGGTTTCTGCATCCGTGTCATTCTCCGCTGTGATTAACACGGATGATATCGGGGGGGTGGTTGAGGATGGATGGGTGGAGGGGGGGGGGGCGAAGAGGGAGGGGTTGGCAATATCTAGGAAACCAACCGCTATTGTGCCGGATCGGTACCGGTAGTCAGCGACAGAGCCACGACCCTCTCGCGAAACGCGGGTTATCACGCCCGCGAGTGGGAAAACCCGACGAGCGGGGGACGCGAGGGTGTTCGGCGCGGAGAGCTGACCGGTGGAAGGTACAGTTATAGCCGTGACGCGACATATACACGTTCGACGGTAAGCTCGGCGTGTGCTGACTGGCCCGCAATCCGTTCGGGCCTCTAAATTACAGCAAGTGCAATTTACAAGCATCGGCACAAAACGAATACGAAAATAAATTGGCGTCACGGACCGACATGGATCACAGAGAGAGGGGTCGCGGGGATTCTGTGCCAGTAGTAGCCGGTTACCCTATACAGCACATCGGCCCAATGCCCCCCCCCCCCCCCCCCCCCCCCCCCGGCTCGCGGGAACATATTCGCCCGAATTGAACGAGATACGAACGAGCGAAGGGACGGATAAATTCGCGGAGAACTCGAGAGAAATTGGGGAGATGGAGAGAATTTTTGAAAAAATATACTCGCCGTGAGCCGGATGAGATGGGAAAATGTGGATCCTGGCATGCGGAGCGGATAAAGTATTGTAGTTGAACAGCACGAATAAATAATACTGCGTTCCTACCGAATTATCGAGCTGTATTTTTAACAAGGGCGTTGAGTTATCCGACCTATAACGGATTTATAAAAAAATTCGAACGGTCGGTATAGGGTGTAAGAAAATACTTGCACGATAAAACACACAAAAAATCGTCGGAACATACCTGCGGAATTTTTTTTTTTTTTCATGGAACCGAATCCGATATTTTCTCTCCCTACACAGTCATATTTTCGTGAGAACCATTTACGAGAAAAAACTGGGTGTGTACATTTTTGTCATTTCTTTTTGTTTCACGCAGTGGAGTGGAGTGCAAATCGCGGGTGAACGGTGTGCTCACAGCACACTCGTGCCCCGTTCGTCCCCGTGCGCGCCACCGAAAAACGCTCGAATTTACGTGCAAATGCTAATGAAAATCCGCGTAGCGCTTTTTTTCCAAATTCAATTCCCAAATGGCTCGAGTGCCGAATACCAGAAGAGCGAGGAAACGCAGCGTGCGAATGTGTCGGAGTTCCGACGCGGCTGTGCACATACCAGTCACATTGTGGCCGCCATCGGTTTTCAAAACGAGAGCTGTGACAAAGAGCGGTTGCCGGCCAGTCACAGAGACCGACAGCGCAACAAGCGTTCTCACCGAAATTATCCCGATTAAATAGCGGGTAATTCTTATTTTAATACTGCTCCAATTTGAATTCCGTACGTTCGCCCTCCAGCAAAAGCAAAATTCGACTAGGACGCTGAGTGACGAATTCGCGAGTTCATTACCGCGCCTCGTCCCGCTCACGTAACAATTTTGTTTGTCGAAGTGGATGCGGCGAGGCGACTCATTTGGCTCTATTGTTCCTGGAAGAGCACAAGAGCCTTCCTCTCATCCGCGACATCGTTCGCAAACACCATACCTCTTCTACCCTGCTTTCCGAGCGATGCTAATTTATACTTTGAAAAACAATGATGCCAACCGGACCATGTCCAATTTAGCCTACGTACTGCGACATTCAACGACCTACCGCTGTCTTCCTCGTCCCACCCTTTCAATATCCGGATCCATTCATTTTTTTACTCATCCACATTGTCGCACAAAAGAACCCTGCGTCCAATTACCGTATCTCCGCGAAAATTCCCCGCCGGAACCCCGCCATGTAGTCGTGGGTCTTCGATGCGGTACCGACTTGGGTCAAAGGGAAAGACCAGGAGCCGCTATCGGCACTACGAATTCCGGGCGCAACAAGCTATCAAGAGGCATTAGAGTTGGTGGACGGCTGCCGAGTTGTCCCGAACGGCTTTCCCCCCACCGACTAACTAACTTATGTTGCTATCGATTCGAGTACCCACCCGACGAAACAAAATAAATAGGAATGGCCCTGTAACTTTCGTCCTCGGACAAGAATGTCTTCGCTATCGTCTTGAACGGCAACGACCGTCGCTCCGTCTTCTTCGACCTCTTCTCCGTCCTCCAGTGAGAGAATTTATCAGCTTATCTATGCCAAAACTCTAAACTCTCGGGTACAACCCGAGTAGAAATTTTCGAGCGTTACATAGGGCCCTGATGATAGGGTCCTGATAAGACCGTATCAGGCCTTCTCAGCACCTTATCAGGGCCTGATGTAACGCGTGAAAATTTCTACTCGGGAACCTCAACGCTCCGCAGCCTCTTCCCTCTCCGTCCATCTCAGTTCTCTCCGCTCCTCAGCCCTCCTTCATCTGCATTTAGAACGCGGCGCTTATGATGCTTTTCCATGTATTACACAAGCGCCGGACGGGAGTCGGCACGAATTCGCAGGCCCCGTTGTTCTTGCCTCCCCTATAACACACGTATAAAGCTTGGCGTGACTCGCCGTCAACCCGTTCCAGCGGTTGCAACCTCCGTCGTATATCATAGTCCCTTGAAACGGTTACGTTAACACGTGTCAGCCCGAGAATCATAGTACGGACTCTCGGGCGCGAAGCAACGCACGGCCGACCGCAGGAGTACCGTGGTCTAAACTGGCTATTCGCTGGGTGAATCGGTGGATGGTATACGTGACTTCGGTTCGTACGGTACTTCGGCTGAGTTGCGGAACGGGACACACACAATGCGACCTCCTCCTCCTCGGTCGCGTCGCCGAGCTAGACGGAACCGGGGGGTGGAAGAAAGATCGCTCGTAGGTGATATCAAAGCGATACTATCTCTCATTCACTCTCTCTCCGCTATCCTACCCGGTGTCGTATCCTCCCTTCCGCTGCCCCCCGGCCCCCTGTTGGCACGATGTTGCGAGGGTGCCACCACACGCTCGGCTGTCCTCACCGCCCGATTGATTAACAGTTATATCTACCTGCATACGTAGCCGGTCGGCATACACGAGGATTCAATCTATAAATTATTCCCCGCTGTTCCAAATACGTAAAATAATTTATTCTCAAATATATATTTCGGTATGGTACGCTCGTTGGAACGGATATTTTATAGTGGCCCGGAGATACGGGATCGGCGCTGACCCGCCGTATCGCGGAGGTGCTTTCGAAAAAAAAAACGCACCCGCGCACCGTGCGTGCGTCCGGTTAACGGATTGAAATGCAGCTTCAACATCAAAAAGCAAAAAGGGATCGGCGAGTATGAGCTCCCGCGGGTGCTCGCGGAACCCCCTGTTTCAGGCCATTTCGCTGTTTGCGAGCGAGCACTATCGCGGTATAAAAATCATCCACTACTGTCAAGGGCGGCGGCGAGGGATGAAGCCTCTCCTCAGCATCCGGCGTTTTTCCACTCCCGTTATTAGTCCTCCAACTTTGCGCGGTCTTCTCACCTAAACACGAAACCACCATCAGGCTCGTCATCGAATTTTCTCGGACTCACTTTCTCTACCCGCGATCAATCTTTTCCAATCTTCCTCGGGTTGTTTGTTTTTTGTTTTTTTTTTTTTTTTTTTGTCCTTTTTTTTTTTTCT
>JAPYZC010002562.1:0-28177 GCA_030522665.1 Ichneumoninae sp. A BG-2022a | reverse complement strand
TCATGCAGATTAAAGATACTGAAAAGATTAATTTTGCACAATAATAATTCCAAAATGTTATTAACAAATTAATCAAAAAATTAATTGTTTAACAAATTGACCGGCAAAACAACTTTTTTTTTCTGTGAAAATGATTCGTTTATTTTTCTGAATACGTATGAATTTTTTCAGATTTTTCAATTAGCTTTGATTTTTTAATTTTTTTATATGAAAAAAATGTCTGAAAAAACACAAAAATCAAAATTAATTGAAAAATCTGAAAAAATTCATACGTATTCAGAAAAATAAATGAATCATTTTCAATTTAAAAAAAGTTGTTTTGCCGGTTTTGTAATTCGTTAAACAATTAATTTCTTGATAAATTTGTTAATAACATTTTGGAATTATTATTATGCAAAATGAATCTTTTCAGTGCCTTTAATGTGCATGCATTTTTTCAGATTTTTATACCATCGAGCAGTACTTGCAATATTCACTTACTTTTCGATAACTTATGCGAGATGAGCGGAAAGCGACATAGCTACCTTAAGTGAGAATATCTTTATAGATTGCAATGGGACAAACATTTTCAAAGAATTACCCGCGAAAATGTGATCGATTTTTTTCTACGGAAGTATCGTCAGAAGAATTTGTCCTTAATATTGTTTATTAAGGAAATTGGTATTATTCTTATTTTTTGTCCTCGATAGATTTGAAAAAAATAAGAAAACCACTTTGATAGATCCAGCGCTGTTTCCTCAATTAAAAAAAAATTCCATGCAGCGACACTTTACTCTGTTGAACATCGGAACGAAATAATTATAGGTATTAAATGTAAATGGGTGAGGTGCAATAGGTATTCGTCAGTTCCAGCACTCTATTGACAAGAACTGGTTGCTTATTTGTACGCTAAATTGTTTCATAATTAGTTGGCTCCGGTTCGTGCCGGTTCGTTAGCGGAGGGAAAACCGGTGAGATTTATATTATATAGATTGCAATGGGACCAAAATTTGAAAAAATTAACCGCGGTAAAGTGATCGATTTTATTTTATGTACAAATATCATCAATAGAATTTATCCTGCATTTTTATTAATTATTTATTTAAAACATTATCATTCCCCTTATTTTTACATCGTCGACAGATTTTTTTAATGCGAAAGGATTTTTGACAAAACCAAGTCTATTTCCCCAATAAAAAAAAAATTCCATGCATCGATACTTTGCCTTGGTCGAACATATCGGATCGAAATAATTGTAGGCATTGAATGAGAATGAAAGAGGTGCAATAGGCATTCGCCAGTTCCATCACTCTCTATTAGACCGAATCGGTGGCTTATTTGTACGCTAAATTGTTTCATCATTAATTGCCTCCGGTTCGAACCAGTTCGTTACTGGAGGGGAAACCGGTGAAATTTGTATTATATAGATTGCAATGGGACCAACATTTGAAAAAATTTACCGCGGTAATGTGATCGATTTTATTTTATGTACAAATATCATCAATAGAATTTATCCTGAATTTTTATTAATTATTTATGTAAAATATTGTCATTCTCCTGATTTTTACATCGTCGATAGATTTTTTTTAATGAGAAAGGATTTTTGACAGAACCAAGTCTGTTTCCCCAATAAAAAAAAAAATCCCATGCATCGACACTTTGCCTTGGTCGAACATATCGGAACGAAAAAATTGAAGGCATTGAATGAAAATGGGTGAGGTGCAATAGGCATTCGCCAGTTCCATCACTCTCTATTAGTCCGAATCGGTGGCTTATTTGTACGCTAAATTGTTTCATAATTAGTTGCCCGGGGGGAGGGGCTGTAATTGGCTTTTCATAGACTATGAGGTAAAGGGATCGCATGTTCGCGGTGGCGGGGTTAGCGCACGTGGACGTCTCCCGCAAGGTACTCGTACAGTGTACGTGTGCGTTACCAAGCGTTCCCGCATGCAAAGAGCCAAGGGTCTCGGCGTAGCACAACAATCAGAAATTATCAAGCCAACCAACGAGCCGAGTACTGTACATGCGCAACTCTTCATGCCTGCCCGATGCCTGCCCGACTTGCTTGAGTACATGACATACTCGCAGTGGATTTCCCCCCCCCCCCCCCTTCCCCGGATCATCCTCGCACGAGTCATCGCGTAACGAGAAGTCGCTCGTGCAAACTTCGGATTTATTATTAAAATCGAAAACTCTCGTCATGAGAAACATTTTAAAGAATATAGAAACAAACAGCAATAAATAACAATAAAAAATTATGACTTTGTTTAATATTGTTGTAAATTATTGTTTATAAATAAAATTAATTATCGCACGAATCATTGCGAACTTCGAATTTACTGTTAAAATCGAAAATTGTCGTCAAGTGAAACATTTTAAAGAAGATAAAAACGAAAAGCAATAAATACTTTGTTTGATATTGTTATAAATGAATGTTTATGAATTAAACGCATTGTCGATACAAAATTTCATATAGTATGGGTGGGAAGTGCCGAAATACCTCCCCCTCCCTCGATTATCCTCGCACGAGTCATCGGACAACGAGAATTCGCTCGTGCAAACTTCGGTTTTACTAAATCGAACTTCGAATTTACTTCGATTTTAATAAATCGAAAAATCTTGTCAAGAGAAACATTTAAAAAAAGAGAAACATAAGCAATAATAGCAAAAAAAAATAATGATTTTGTTTAATATTGTTATAAATGATTATTTACAAATCGAATGTTTTATTGACACGATATAAGTACAGGGTGAGTGGAAAGTGTCGAAATACGAAGGGCGTTGTGGATAGTGATTGCAGTTCAAGACCTTTGATTATAGTCTGGCTGCAACCGCAGCAAAAGGTGTGCCCTTAGACCTTTAACACGTTGCAATAAACTCCATTCTTTACGAGCATTTCCCCCGTTTCAGCGGCAAACTCTAATAAAGATACACAGTGGCTGCTCGACAGACCGGCAAAAGTAACCTTGGGAGTATTTTCAAAGCCGCGATACCAACCGTAGATAAAGTAGGGAGAGGCCCGATAGAAGTGGGGAAAGGTATATAAAAAAGAGTACTTGGCATCGAAACGCTACTGTGTCCCTCGAAAGGAGCAGATTAACTATTGCTGGATCGAACGTCTTATCGGCACATCGTATTATACAGGACGTCTCAAAAGTGACGAAACACGATGGCTTCTGGTCGATGGTAAAGTTCAGAACCTTCACATATTCTAACCGCAGGAATAGGTTACCCTTAGACCTTTAACTGATTGAAATAAACTGTGTATTTTTTTTTAAAGAATTCTTTTCTTTTTAATTTCACGATTTTTTTTAGTTTATAATACAGATTTTTGTTCTGATTTTCAGGTTTAAAATGTAAAAAATGTGTACAACGAACCGCAGCAATAAGTAACTCTTAGACCTTTAACTAATCAAAATAATCTACTTAATTTTTTTCACTGTAATTTTTCTATGCTTTTCTTTTCAATCTTACCTTTTTTAGTTAATTTTTTTTTTGTTATTCTTAGTTACAAACTTTCAGTTTTTGATACATATACCGCATTTTTAAAAATGTAAAATAGACAAGAAAAAAATTGCGATCTTTGGCGGATAAAAAATACGTTTTATAAATGCCCGAGCCTCTTTTATTGCCCAAGACGCAGAGGCGGTACAAGGGACCGTCAAAGACTGTTTCAAGGCTATTCCCGAAACGGTCCTAAAGTAAAAAAAAAATTATAAAAAAAAGTAGAGACAGTCCCGAAAGTGTTTCCACGTGTAGCAGAACCGACGCGTCCTTGAACCGGCGCGTTTAGAGTCTTTCCGATTTTTTTGCAATTAATATTTATTAGTTTTTTAGTTCAAAACTTTCATTTTTTAATACAGATATCCGATTTTTTCAAAAGCGTAAAAATACCAAGAAAGAAAGTGCAATCTTGCACGGACAAGAAATAAGTTTCAGAAACGTCCGAGCCTCTGTTATTGCCTAAGATGCAGAGATCGTCCAAGGGACCGGCAAGAGCAGCCTCACGGCTATTCCAGAAACGGTCCTGCAGTTAAAAAAAATAATACAAAATAAATTAAAAAAAGTAGAGAAAGCCCCGAAAGTAAATGTTTCCACGTGTAGCAGAACCGGCGCGTTTAGAGTCTTTCCGATTTTTTTGCAATTAATATTTACCAGTTTTTTAGTTCAAAACTTTCATTTTTTAATACAGATATCCGATTTTTTTAAAAGCGTAAAAATACCAAGAAAAATACTGCAATCTTGCCCGGACAAGAAATAAGTTTCAGAAACGTCCGAGCCTCTTTTATTGCCTAAGATGCAGAGATCGTCCAAGGGAACGGCAAGAGCAGCCTCACGCCTATTCCAGAAACGGTCCTGCAGTTAAAAAAAAAATAATAAAAAATAAAAAAAAAAGTAGAGAGAGTCCCGAAAGTGAGTGTTTCCACGTGTAGCAGAACCGTCGCGTCCTTGAACCGGCGCGTCTAGCCTCTCCCACTCGCGGCGTCGCTATCGTAATCATTAGCAGCCCAGGTTCGCTTTAGCGACTACCTGCTATGTGCGACACTCTCGGGCGCTCGGCCCGAGGCAAACGGAGGACGATTGGCTCGACGCGCCGCTCGAGACCGGTCAACTCTTCGCGTCCAGCGAGCCTCGCGCTCTTACTTTTTCGTTCGCATAATTACGCGAGGCTTACGTCACTCGTTCATGCGAATCATCCGCCCGAGCCCGCTGCGTGTGTACAAACAGGCTGTTGGAACATTGCGCCAATCCGACTCGGCAAAACAAGCCAATCCGACGCATCGGTTTTACGCTCGTCGAGACCAAAAGCGCGCGACAGCGCTCCGAGTAGATTTACCGCCGTATCGGCAAAATGTAGCACACCGGTGCTAATATCGCTACCGGCGCGAGACATCAATCAAGCATGTCGCGGACTAATGCGCCGGCTGTCCTTGGTAATTCATTAATGCGCTCGCGACTCGGACCCGTCGCTACCGTCAATGAACAGCGGCGAAGAAAGTTCCGACGATACGGTTTTGGATTTTTCTTCTTCTTCATGTAGTGACTAAGTATCAGTTATTAACATATTTAAGTCCGTAAGGTAAACGTCCCAGTGACCGAACACGTCCCAGTGGCCGCGCAAAGCATGCGTGCAATACGATTTTTCATGCACGTACGGGAACTGGGACTTCGCCCTTAGGTGTGCGGCCACTGGTACTTCTTTTAGCTTATATGTTTATTAAGGTTTTTCATAAAACTTTTACCTTATATGTTTATTAGGGTTTTTCATCAAAAGGCATTGTTTAGGTTTCCTCCCAACTTTTCGAAGTACAGATTTCGATGAAATCTCGCGAAAGGTGGTTGTTGACACTTATGTTTAAAAGGGGCCGCATTTTTTGGGTACAACCGTCGAGTTCAATTTCAGATTGAAATCTATACTTTAAAAGGGTGGGAGAAAAGTTAAAAAACAAATGTCTTTTTTGTGAAACACTCTAATGTTTATAATTGTCTATAATTGTCTATAATTGTTGTGCACGGTATAATAAACATTTCTGTTCCACGGAGCTCCACAATCATTTTTATGGTCATTTGACCATTTGATTATTTGTTGATTTTTGTTTTATGTATCTATTTATTTATTTATTTTTAAGAACCATTTTTTGACCTAAAAATGTAAACTTATTATAATTAAAGAGAAATTGTGGATCAGAATATGTGGGCCGAACATTTTTTAAGTACACCATTTTATTTTTATTTAATTTTTTCAACGTGTACCCTTCTGACCCGTGACTTGTCCGAGTCTATCGAGTTCGCATCGACTTTATTCTACGAGGTTAGTCGACAGGGTACACCGGCCCATATTCGAGCTCCAATATTGCGCGACTTCGCAATATTGGAACCAGACACGCCATCGCTCATGCATCCCGGTCGGTAATAAATAAATCCAGAATATCTCATTGGATCAGAATTTTTTTTATAATGGCCAAGCATCAATTATTAACATTTAATTCCGTTAAATATATTATTATATCGCACCCTTAGCACAACAGTGTAACAACTTATATGGCAATGCCATAAGAGACGTTACACTGTTGTTCTAGGCGTGCGATATATAATATTAAGAGTGCGATATTATTATATATACACATGTGTGTGTGTGTGTGTCTGATAAGTATCGCACACAGTAAAAAGATGTTTCTACGTTTAACAAACACTTCTCTTCCACAATTCTTTTCATCTTCATTTTACCATTTCCTCATTTATTTAAATTTAATTAATGTATTTATTTCACTCGGTGCGTAAAATGCGGTTTTACGCACGCTTCGCGTGCGCACAACCTCATTTTCACACCTTGTGAAATAAAATTTCTGAACTCGTGTGATTGCAACAATCGCCTTCGGCTCGCGCTGCAAACTCACACTCATCAGAAAAGTTTTATCGCACTAGTATCGTAATGTACTATTATTTGCAAGGATTATATTTGCACCTAATGAAAGGTGCAAACTTGTGAATAAAAAAATATTTCTTAAACCCAAGATACTTGTCGTTTCGACCCTTAACTTCCCACCTCCGCTCATCCAATTCACCGCCAACCTCAATCGCCAAATTTCTCGTCTGCGCTCCTGCGCTCCGCCGCTCGATCCCGGCCCCGGGCTAGCTAACGAAATGCACAAAGTACCTTTGATCTCAGCGATGTGCGCGTCGTACTCGCTGCGGCTGCGTACGTACTCCATTCTCGCGGCGACATTGTGGAAGCTCTGATTCCTGTACTCGGCGTACCACTCGCTGGCCGGTTTGTCGTCCTGGGCCGCGCCGGCGGAGTTTTCCCCGGGTCCGCCGTGCCGCGTCTGCTGGGACAAGCTCTCCTCCGACGGGAACCTCGCGAACGAGCCGACGGAGCTCCCGTGGCTGCTGCCGTGGACGCCCTGGCTGTGATGGCTCTGATAAGCCGAGTCCTCGAGCGCGTGCTCCTCGCTCGGCGTTCTGCTCAGCGGCTCGCCGCGCACCGTCACGCTGCTGCTCGTCGTCACCTCCCTCACGCTCTTCCTGAACGTCATCTTCTCGAACTTCACCACCTTAGCGCCGTTCAGCTCGCCCTCCTCGACCAGCCGCTCGAAACTCTCCTCGAACGACGAGTCGCTCGCCCTCGACAACGAGCGCGCCGCGACCGGCGACAGCGAACTCCTGCGCTCACCCTCGACCAGCATCCCCGACGGCGAGTCCACCAGGTCCTCCGCACTCGAACGACCACCCGACCAGATTTGCTCGAAAAAGCTCACACGGTCCCTCAGACGACCGCCACGTGGAGTCCTCGGGCTTCCACCACCTGCCGGCGAACCACCCTCGCCTCGCCCACCCGGGCTCTCCCCTCCTCCCGACATCGTCACTCATGCGCCGGAAGCTACTTTTTATTTTTTATTTTCTTTTTTTTTTGTGAAAAAAATTAATTTTTTATGTTTTTTTTTCGGCTCTATCTTTCGAGCCTAGAGAGCGACTTCGCTGTACGGAAGTTCATTTTTTTGTTAAAAAAAATAGAAGAAGTTCGAAGCTTCGTCTCCTCGATGCGGCAACGTGCGGTCTTCGGCTCGACGACGATTCTCCAATATTGAAGTATTTACTACCCACATGCACCGGAAGTTATTTTTTTTAGGATTTTTTTTTTTATTGGAAAAAATTAATTTTTATTCTTAATTTTTTCTCTGACTCTATCGTTCGTTTGTTCAGTTTAAAAAAAAATAGAAGTCTGGAGCGTAGACTGGAGAGGTTGGAAGCTTCGGCTCGTCGATGCGGCGGCGTGCAGTTTTGTCAATGACCTGCACTTCTTGAAATATTTAGTCCTGCACTAAATCTTTAAATCTTGAAATATTTAGTCCTGCACCGGAAGCTATTTTATTTAATTTCTTTATTATTAAAAAGAAAAAATTATTTTTTTCTTTTTATTTTTATACAAAAAAAATTAATTGTCGTTCTTAATTTTTTCTCCGACTCTACCCTTCGAGCCTCGAGGTCGCCTTCGCTGTGTGGTCGTTCGTTCAGTTTTAAAAAAATACAAGTCTGGAGCGTAGACCGGAGAGGTTGGAAGCTTCGACTCGTCGATGCGGCAGCGTGCAATTTGTCGTCGACTCGGCGACGATTCTCCAATCTTGAAATATTTAGTCCTGCACCGGAAGCTATTTTTTTATTTTTTATTAAAAAGAAAAAATGATTTATCTTATTATTTTTATACAAAAAAAATTAATTTTCGTTTTAATCTTTGTGTATGTCGGACTCTATGTTTGCACCCTCGACGTCGCCTTCGCTGTGCGTTCGTTCATTTACTTGAAGAAAAAAATATGTCTGCAGTGCAAATTGGAAAAAGTCCTTCGCTGTCCGATGCGACAGCGTGCCGGTAGTTTCGGCGATTCCCGAATCGCGAGATGTTCAGCGGAGTTCCGAAGGGTGTGTCTTGATAACGAGTGTCTTGCCAGTTCGAAGCCGGCTCGATAACGCTGCCCCGTTACGTCGCGGATTTGGCGCAGCGGCGTAGACCGTCGACCAGCTGATCTACCGGCTTTTTATTTCCGCACCCGTCGCCCCTTCCCGGCGCCCTCGGAAAAAAACCCTCCGCCGTCTCCGACACGCAATATTTCGCCCGCAACCCTCGCCTCGTATTTTTATTATTTCAATTTTTTTTAATCCGCTCCGAACCACTTCGTGTCGCACTGTAGACCCGCTCTGTCAGCTACCACTGTACAAACACTGTATATGTCACATATGCATACATATACACATACGAGTCATAGAAAAAAAAAAAATCAATCGAAATGCAAAGCTTGGAAAAATAAGAACGAAACGTAAATTGGAATGTAAGTTACGCCCGATGGGAAAAAAAAATGTGCACGCGCACCCTCGTTACGCGTCGAGCTAACGCGTAAGCGCGTAACAAAACGTCCGTTTAATCGCCGGCCTTTTCAGCTCGTGTGACCTCATCGACGACACTGTGTCACCTATTTTTGTGCTCTCTCGTCATTTCTTTTTTTTTGTTTTTTTTTTTTTCACTGACAATCGAAAAAAAGGAACTGCGTTCCTCGTCCCCTTATCTCGTTATGAAAAAATTATCAATAGATTTTTTTTTCTTTTTGCAATTATTCAAGCAGTCGGATAGCACACCGTGGGACTGCGAATCGTCTCACCGGCGAGTATGAAACGCGCTGGGGATAAAAATTATAACTAAAATGCCATATATGGAATGTTAGGATTGTACGTGCGGCCTGTTCAGGCGCCGGTTCGATACTGCTAGTTTCTCGTTCGACGTTCAACGTAGTCGTTGTGTGGTGCTCTCTGTGGCGGCCGGAGAACGACGGTGGCACTCCTCGCGCGGGGCACGAGCTGCCTCTATACGCCGCCACGACGGCGACGACGCAGCTCGCGAGCTCCAACACTCCCGAACGGACCCCCTTTATCCCCCCTCCCCCACCCCTCCCCATTTGCCCCCCTCCTCATTTGCCCCCTCCCCTCGTCAGTTGCCCCCTCCCCTCCCCCCTTTGCCCCCTCCCTTCTCCCATTTGCTCTCTTCCCTCCCCCTCCCCCTTTGGCCCCCCTGCCCCCCATTCGGTGCTTCGCCGTTTGCAATGTGCGGCATTGTATACGGTGTATACCTCGCGTCCCAGTCTTATTCGCCACCTCCACCGTCCCCGAGAAAGGCTCTACTCGATCAATCCCTTTATCCTGTCTCCTCGTCCTGTGGCTCGACCATTGCTAAAGCGCGGCTCCGACTGCGGCGGAAGAACGCGACCGACCGCGAGCCAACTTTGCAACATGCCGCAGAAACTTCTGCGTTACTCACTGCCGACCTCCTCCTCAAAGGGTTTTTTTTTCTTTTTTTTTTTTTGGGGGGTGAGTTGGTTTTTTTTACATTTTTTGGAGTCGTTATTAAAAGTGGTGGAGGAGGGAATGTTTGAGCTTGGGCAGCGAGGCGGAGCTGCCGAGAGCTCCGAGGATAAAATTGCTCTTATCTGGAGCTAATTATTCGCATCGGTGCAATTTTCATAGATTAACGAGTCGGAGTAATGCGCGAGGCGGGCTGCATAAGAGGCTTCGCAATGAAACGGGAGGAGCGATCGGATAAGATGAAAAATTAAATTCTTGGGATTGTATAATTTGTAGATTAGCGGCGTTGAGTGCGATTGAAAAATCTTTTTTTTTTTACTTTGTACTTTGAGGATGGGACGAAAATTTGAAAATAGAAATCACACATAGTGAGCGGTGCTGAGAATATTCATTTGACACAGTAATAAAAATGGAAAATTAACCAAGCGATCATTTCAAAATAGAGTGGAAATTTTATTGTTTAACAAAAAATCGCAATAAACCAGCAAGCGACATCGGATAAGAGGAAGAATTAAATTCTTGGGAATGTATAATTTGTAGATTAGCGGCGTTAAGTGCGATAGGGTAAGAATTTTTTTTGTATTTTGACGATGGTTTGAACATTTTTAAATAGACATCACACATAGTGAGCGGTGCTGAGAACATTTATGCAACACAGTAATAAAAATGGAAAATTTACCAAGCGGTCATTGCAAAATAGATTGGAAATTGTATTGTTTTACAAAAAATCGCAATAAACCAGCAACCGACATCGGATAAGAGGAAGAATTAAATTCTTGGGAATGTATAATTTGTAGATTAGCGGCGTTGAGTGCGATTGGGTAAGAATTTTTTTTGCACCTCGCCGATCGAACCAGAATTTGAATATAGAAAACCAATCGTACTGCGACGAACTGAGAACATTGATTCTACATAATAATATAAATCTCCAACCAATAACCAAAAAAGTATTGAAAATTTTATGGCTCAACTAAAAATCAAGATACCTTAATTTTTTCCGAATTTCACCTCTTCATCAACTCCGACCGAATCGAGCTCTCAGTTAAAAACGCCTACGACGAAACATTCCCGACGATCCATCGAATCGTCGACAAACTTGATCCACGCATTTGATTATTTTTAATATCCCGCAAAACTCCCCGAAAAAAAACTCGATCCGCTATGTGTCCCGTTTTCGTTATTAATGTCCACACAAATTTAAAAATAAAAATAAACAAAAATTTAAAAAATGTCAAGAAGTAAATATCAACGAGATTCGTTATTTTTCGTCGACACCACCGAGCGTTGAGAGATCCGCTTGACAGACCCGAAGTTCGCGAGGTACGCGATGACAATATTACGTAGCCGGGTGACGTCAAAAGTTTCGGAAGGTCAGAGTGAATTATCGAGGCATAAAACGAAGCTCGGGGCCTAAAAATGTAAATCATCTCCCGGGGCCAGTTATACTACGTACGTGAACGGACCGCGTTCATGTTAACTCTTTCGCAACTCCAAACGCTGAGAGCGCGACGGAGCGACGATTCAAGGCGATGAACGCATTGTTTGTCAAGAGAAAACAGCCTATCTGAAACTCGTCGACTTCTCGTGTAGACATATATGTTTCATCGGCGTAGAGCAACCTCTCGCCGAACCGGACGATCAATTAAGCGTGATTGATTCAAGCTGAATGCATAAACTCGGTAACGATAAATAGAAAAAAAATTAAAAGAAAAATAACGTTTAGTATTAATGCTTCGGTAAGCTGGAAAAGAGAATGAAAGAAAAAAATGGGATGGGACGAAAATTTGAAAATAGAAATCACATGTGGTGAGCGGTGCTGAGCACACTTATTCGACACAGTAATAAAAATGAAAAATTTACCAAACGATCATTGCAAAATAGATTGGAAGTTTTATTGTTTAACAAAAATCGCAATAAAACGAAAAATCGCAATAAACCAGCAATCGTCATCGGATAAGAGGAAGAATTATAATCTTGGGAATGTATAATTTGAAGATTAGCATTTTTAGAATTTTTTTTTTGTACTTTGACGATGAGACGAAAATTTGTAAATAGAAATCACACGTGGTGCGCGGTTCTGAGGACATTTATTCGACACAGTAATAAAAATGGAAAATTTACCAAGCGATCATTGCAAAATAGAGTGGAAATTTTATGGTTTAACAAAAAATCCCAATAAACCAGCAATCGGCATCGGATAAGAGGAATAATTAAATTCTTGGGAATGTATAATTTGTAGATTAGCGGCGTTGAGTGCGATTGAATAAGAATTTTTTTTTTTTGTACTTTGACGATGGGACGAAAATTTGAAAATACAAAACACACATAGTGAGCGGTGCTGAGAACATTTATGGAACACAGAAATAAAAATGGAAAATTTACCAAGCAGTCATTGCAAAATAGATTGGAAATTTTATTGTTTACATATATGTTTCATCGGCGTGGAGAAACCTCTCACCGAACCGGACGATCAATTAAGCGTGATTGATTCAAGCTAAATGCATAAACTCGGTAACGATAGATAGAAAAATAAAAAGAAAAATAACGTTTACTATTAATGCTTCGGTAAGCTAGAAAAGAGAATGAAAAAAAAAAGACATAAATAGTCGTGCAATAAAGTACAGACGCAAGTCGCGTCCGTGATCCAGAATGAGAAGCCGGGCGAATCGCCCTCGAGCATTCGCGAGAGTGAGAGATCTTATCTAATCGAGAGACACACAATTTGCTAGCTGTGCGGGTTATCGGAGCTATTTTCTATATACATCCCAATGACGCAGAATACTTGTTTACGAAAAGAAAAATGTTTCGGTCAAATCAGTAACACGTGTCAAAAATAAATAAAGACTCTAATACATATATTATACACACTAAAAAAATTTCGTACGATATTTTATGTACCGGACTGGAAGTTTTTATGCAAAAACTGTTATATTAAATTTCATGGACAATTGTCATTAAAAATTAATGTTCGTTGCATTAGAAACATTGGAAATAGTTTAATTTCAATAATTTACTTTAGTTTCCGTGAAAAAGTATATTAATTTTTCATCACAATTTTACATTTAATTTAGAATATTTTTGTCCAGTGTACATGTTGCAAATAAAATCATTTAGAGAATAGCGGATTGCCGGAAGGCTGCTGTGACGCGAGTCAATTATCGTACGATTTTGTATTATAAAAATCCGCTACAGTTCGAATATCATGTTCCGCCGACCGTCCCCCTTCCCCTCCCCATCGTAGCCAAGAGCATGTATATATATATAGATATATTTATATATATAATCTTTATTTATGTATATATACATAGACTATTGACCTCCACTGACCCTATTATTGCCCCCCCCCCCCTTTCGATTCTTGACACCGCGGCGGCGAAATTTTTTTATATTATAGCGATATATATATATATATATATGTAGGGTAGAGCGGGGCAAAATGGGGCAACGGGGCAAAACGTAATTTTCCAATAATTTTTGGATCCCGGAATTCGCCCTATCGGATACATCAGGCTTTTCTGCCCAGTTTTGCCACCTTGTCCGATCCAAAAATGATTGGAAAATTTAGTTTTGTCCAAAAACCCCGTTTTGCCCCGTTGCCCCATTTTCCATGTATATATATATACACTCTGAGATCAATAAAAGCGGCTCGATTTTTTTTTAATTGATTAAATAAAAATAAATGTCTAGTGTATTCTCCTCGTGGCAAAAAACCGGCGCTAGTATGAAGCGTGTTGTATACAGCCGAGGACCGAATGAGTGTGTGCGAGTGCGCGGCGGGCATCGCATCGTACAGTCGAGGTATCAGCCGGCTGGAGGTATTGACCCACAAATTCGACGGCGAACACTTTCTACAGTGCAACCGCCCGACCGTCGGCGCAGTTGCGTAACGTTTCCCCCCCAAATTCGTGAGACTTGTGTGTATGCGAAATGGGGAATGGGTAAGAATTCGACCATCTTCGCGTGGTAAATAAAATGACCTTTTCCGTTGATTTGCTAAAAAAGAACCGCACTATAGTGCGGTTTTTTTGCGATGAATTCCAACTTGGCGTCGAGACGCTACCGCGTCTCTTGATGACATTTACAAAAAGGTTACCGACCCTATAAATGGAAGGCTAAGTTTGCGTATGACAAAGAACTTTTTCGTTGCCACGTGGATTATATAATAGTAATTTGCGATATAAGTACGGTAAAGCGAACTTTATACGCACGTTATGAAATTTACTTACTTCATAGGCCGTGTATGATGTTCGTTAAACCGCACTACTATCGCGTAATATTTTCTGTAACGAATGCAATAGCACGTGCGTAAAGTAGGAGAAGCGTGCGTAAAGTAGGAGAAGCGTGCGTAAAGTAGGAGAAGCGTGCGTAAAGTAGGAGAAGCGTGCGTAAAGTAGGAGAAACGTGCGTAAAGTACGAAACGCGTGCGTAAAGTGCGAGACGCGTGCGTAAAGTACGAGACGCGTGCAATAAAGTAAAATCGGTCCGATGAGTGTATGTGCCGAATGATATCACACTTTTACAGCACACTTAGCTGTAAAGCGCTACTTACGCCACTCTCGGCAGGCACGAAACGTATCGCTTTTATGTGTGTAACGCATACATGAGTTACACACATTTATTTATTACCGTGTAGAGATGTTTCGAATGTTTTATTCGTTATCTTCTTAGTTCGTGGATTTATTGACCGACATTGTACATGTATACATTTTGATAATTTACTAAACGGTAAAAAGAAATATTTTTTTCTGATCGTTGTTGCCAATATTTTTTTTCCCACAAACGTCGAAAAAAATGTTTTCTTGAAAAATGGATTAAAAAGGTTAATGACCCTATGAACAGAAGAACCCTATGAAGAAGGCCAAGTTTGTGTGTGACAAACACCTTTTTGTTGGTACGCGGATTTTACTAATTTTTTTGTTTTTGTAACTGCGAAGAGATTTTTCGTATATTATTTTTATTTTTATTTTGTGAGTGGGTCTCGATTTATTGACCGAAATAATATATGTATAGCCGAGTCGGGGCAACCATCGGGAACCATAAAGGTATTATTTCGATGAATATATTATATAAAAGCGGAAACGATGCCAAATTTACTAAACAGTAAAAATATTTTTTTTTTTCTGACCGTTTTTTCCAACAATTTTTTTTCGGACAAACATCGAACATTTATATCTCTTTAAAAAAAATGTAAAAAAAGGTTAATAACCCTATAAACAGAAGGCTAAGTTTGTGTATGACAAACAACTTTTTTCTTGGTACGCGAATTTTACTAATTTATTTTTTACTGTGTTAGAGATGTTTCGAATGTTTTCGTTATTTTTTTTTTTTTTTTGCGTGGGTCTCGATTTATTGACCGAAATTATATATGTATAGCCGAGTCGGGTCAACCATCGGAAACCGTAAAGGTAGCGAACCGCCTGCCTACCTGCCTCACGGGCAGCCATAGGTGCACGACCAACGGTCGCTGTTGCGCAACGTTCCCCTAATTTATGTGACTCGGTATCTGGATGAGTGTGTCTCTCCACCTCCCAACACAAGCCTCGCACAGGCAACGTGCGTGTACTCGTTCAGGGTTTCGGGAGTCGCGAAAGTACAGCGGTCCGCTGCTTCGAAAATCCGACCGGCTGTGGGAACTCGTTCTATGGAGGCACTTGGGCGTATCCAGGTCGCGTATCCGAGTAGGTGTGCGTACGTGTAAAATCAAACCCATAGATCTAGAATCGTTCGACGTGTGTGTACACACCTTCGTCGGAGACTAACGAGACACGAGGGACTCGTTCCATCGGATCCCGATGAAAAATGTGCCGCGATATTGATACCTCTCTATCGCAGGCCGTAAGAAAAAAATTTGAGCGTTTAACAAACATTGCCTTACCACAAACAACCACAGTATCTTTCCTTGCCAATTGTACCATTTTTTTCTCGCTAGTTTTATAATTTTGTTGCTCGTTTATTTTATAATTTTATTTCTCGTTAATTTTATAATTATTTTTCTATTCAATTTTATAGTTTTGATTCCTGCCAATTTTATAGTTGTGATTCCCGTTAATTTTATAATTTTTTTTCTTGTCAATTTTATAGTTTTGATTCCTGTTAATTTTATAATTTTTTTTCTTGCCTATTTTATAATTTTGCTTCTTGTCAATTTTATAATTCTATTTCTTGCTAATTTTATAATTAAATTTCTTCCCAATTTTACGACTTTTTTTCTTGGTAGCTTTACAATTTGTTTCTCGTCCCTTTTACGATTAGACAGAAACAAATTTTATAATTTTTGTTTTCAGGTCAACGGTGCAATTTATTTCTCTGCGAAGTACGATCCATCGATAAAACAAAAAGTATATTGGACGATAAATGTAAAAACAAATTCTGTTTACTGTGTGCGACAAGGATATACGATCGTCCCCGTAAAGTACCTCGATCAACGAGGCACGTTGAGAGCTTACGGTAAATGCATGTTCGGGATGAAAGTGGGAGGGATGGAACGGTGGATGGGCGAGAGGAGCGGGACGGCGACGTAGGGTCGAACGAGTACGCGCGACACATGTACAACCGTGTGACGCACCAGCCCCGTGAGAAACGGTCGTTACACCGGGGCTTGCAAATTCAGATTGGAAGCTCCCGGGCACCGGGCCATCTCCCGAAAATTCGCACACACTTTTTTTGCCCGGCCCGGCCGCCTGGACGAGAACTCGTCGACGAAAAGCTTCGGAGCATTGCAGACACTTGGATTAAAGTAAAGGCACGAGTGCTTTCCAATCGCCGGATATGATTTAATGGGAATTTAAGTATTACACTGTAAAAAAATGTTGATTGAAAATTATTGAACAGTATTGGAAGCATTTTAACATAAACCGTTTCTGAAATTTCAAACACATGTGTGTTGCAATTTTACAATAAAAGCAAAAGATTTGTAATTTTAATATCTGTTATTTTTATTTTACAAGCAAAGTACATTAATGTTTAATTAATATGAGTAATGTCAGCAAATTTCAAGTTCCGGTACATTAAATTTACAATTTATTTTTACAGTGTAGAAATCCTATTTGACACCTGCAATCGTCAAGCCCCGTGGTAGGGTAGCGCGGGGCAAAATGGGGCACCGGGGCAAAACGGGCTTTTTGGGGAAAACGTCATTTTCCAATAATGTTTGAATGCTCGAATTCGTCCTATCGGATACAGGCTTTTCTGCCCAGTTTTGCCAACTTGTCCGATCCAAAAATGACTGGAAAATTTAGTTTTGCCCAAAAACCCCGTTTTTCCCCGTTGCCCCATTTTGCCCCGCTCTCCCCTACCTTTGCTTTACACTAATAAAAAAGTACAGTCGAATCAACTAAGATTCGGGCAGGGACGTTCAAACAAATATTCAGTTGGCCCAACAAAATATTTGAATGAGCCAAAAATATTTTTGTCAAATCACCCGACAAATTGTTGAACTGACTAATTTTTTAGCTGTATCAACAAAATCTTTAGTCGAACGTCCCTGCCCGAATCTTAGTTGATTCAACCGTATTCTTTTATCAGTGTAGGGCGCGCGTTTAACCCACCCGGTCGGGGAGATGAGCTTCCGCTGCGGATTTAATATCGAGAATGTCGTCCCGGATACCTTCGCGGCGAGGTGGTTTTTCGTCGTAGCGCGCCCACTGGCTCTCGTCTCTTATCGCAACGAAGTGCGCCTGCAGATTGCTTTTGCCGGTCGTAACGTCGGGACGTCGAGGCGTTAAGCCCCGGGAGTAAATTATTCGTTCGGTAACGTCGTAAACGCAGCACGGAACTCAGCGCCGCGCGGCACACCCACGTGTGCGATTTCGTTTCGCTCTCCCGGCGCAGATACGTGCAACGCCCAGGTGAGATTCAACCGTCGGCCCGGCTGCGGGACCGCACCGGTTGCCGGGGCTGTTGTACTCGTTCGGCGCTCGAGCCGGTACTCGCCCGATCCCGGCATTGAGTGCGACCCGAACGTATCGGCTCGATGATAAATGTTATCGCCGCGTTTTTTACCGGGCACTGTACTGGAGTCTGCGCCCTCCAATACAATTTCGTAGATTCCACGGTCCGCGAGTATTATCCGAAGACCATGAATCTGCGTCGGCTCCGCTCCGGCGCACTTCGGCTCCACTACAAATAGATTTCAGATGTCGCACGTTCTTTTACCCAATTTCCGGCGTACCTCGATTCACAAGTTTCTGGCACTGGCGCCATTCGAGATAAATTTATGAGAAAAATTGACAAAAAAATTCTATTTTACCTCGCTTCCGGGTTGAAGATCTTATTTTTAAACCGGAAGTGACGTTACGCTGATGATGATGAACGATTTCGTTGCGACTTAAACGCCGTGTTTGGAATCTCAGCTTTGCACCGGAAACGACGTTACGTGGAAAAATTTGAACAATTTCGTTGCGACGTAACTTCCGGTTTTAAAATCTCAGTTTTCAATCGGACTTGACGTCACACGGGAAAATGTCACTTCTCGATTGAGGAATCTCATCAACGTCATATCGAAAATATCTCACTTCCGGTCGAAAAATTAGATTATAAAACCGGAAATGACGTATTTCCGATGTGAATTCACTTCCGGTCGAAGAATGAGATTTCTCCAGCGAGAAGTGATGTTTTCCTCTATGACGTCACTTCCGGTCAAAAACCAAGATTTTCAAGCCGGAAGTGACGTTTTGCCATATGACGTCACTTCCGGTCAAAAACCAAGATTTTCAAACCGGAAGTAACATTTTCCCACATGACGTCATTTCCGGTCGAAAACTGAGATTTTCAAACCGAATGTGACGTTTTCCCGCGTGACGTTATTTCCGGTCGAAAACTAATCCAATTTTACATCGTACTTTTTAT
Source organism: Ichneumoninae sp. A BG-2022a (assembly GCA_030522665.1). Lineage (NCBI taxonomy): Eukaryota > Metazoa > Arthropoda > Insecta > Hymenoptera > Ichneumonidae > Ichneumoninae sp. A BG-2022a. The sequence goes on along the minus strand of JAPYZC010002562.1, from coordinate 9,502 downwards.
TTATTTATTTATTTATTTATTTTCACTCGCCGAGAATGCAGTGCATAATGCGTGGGTATTGGGATCGTGCGATTGAAAATTAAATTAGAAATTTTGTCATCGCTAGAACTCGGTAAAACGTGAACGACGTGACAATTCGCATGTACAAGAGGCGTGGATGTTTCAGAATTTGGACGCCATCCAGATACTACGGCGTCGATGGTTCAAGGAACGAATGAACACTGAAAGATGCGACGAGTTTAATGAAAAGACGGTTCTTGATTAGCGACAAGAAATTTTTTTCTGTCGACTTGTTTTCATACAGTATATGCGTCATCAATGACGACGGGATGACCCCGTTACGTTTCTATTTATAAAAAATTTTGTTGAGAAAAATCTTCAAATATCGAAGGTTTTCATCGTCGCCTCACGAGTAAAAAAAATATGTATTTTTTGCCATTATTAGCTTCAAATTATTTTTTAGTGTGCTAGTCGCGCCGATGATGCTAATTCTATAAAACGATAGTAGAATCTTGTTTTTTTACGGTTCCAAGGCCTCATCATCGCTTACAGGACAGAATGGGGTAAAATGAACATATCATCGTTTTTTGAAAAGATTTTTTTTAAGCTCCGCGAAAAATTGCTAACAGTCCATTTTGCCCCACCTTTCCCCACCTCAGGATCCAAGAGCTCACCGGCTCGGCCTTAAATTATATTTTACGATGCTAGTCGCGCAGATCATGCTAATTCTACAAAACGATAGAAGGATCTTGATTTTTCACGATGCCAACGAGTGATCATCTTATATAAGAAAAAACGGGGCAAAATGAACCCGAGTCGTCGAATTAAATTTTTTATTTTGAAGCTCCGCGAAAAATTGGTAATAGTCCATTTTGCCCCGCCCTTCCCTACCTCTGAATTGAAGACCTCGCCGGCGCAGCCTTAAATGATATTTTACCTTAATTGATACGCTAGTCGCTCCGATAATGCTAATTCTATAAAACGATAGACGGATCTTGATTTCTCCCGATGCCAACGAGTGATCATCTTATATAAGAAAGAACGGGGCAAAATGGACCCGAGTCGTCGATCAAAAAAAATAATAATAATAATTCCCGCGAAAATTGGTAACCGTCCATTTTGCCCCACTCTTTCCCATTTCAGGATCCAAGACCTCGCCGGCTCGGTGAAGGTCGTGAACTTTCTAATGATGATCGAAGGAATCGATTGAAAAAAAAATCCAGTAGAATTTCACAAAAAGGCATGTGTGCGGTCAACATGGATCGGCGGCCTCGCAACGAGTGCGACACGGTAACGACGATTCCGTAGACGAGGTAGCCGGCAAATTACGAATGCGAATACGTATGTGAATGGCTGAGGCAGGTGCTCGTCATGTCTATTTATAAACGCTTGGTCGCATACGGTAGTCGCAGACCCGTCTGCTTGTGTTCTATTCTATTATACTGTATTTTCCCTGAGCATCGTCAGTACCAGAAGCGTACGTAACTTGTTTCTGTTGACCGCGCGTACACGAGAGAGTATTTTTATTTGATCAAACGAGAGCGAGAGATAAATCTTTGGATAGTCCGCTCAGTCAATTTCCATCTGTTTACTGATTGTCACGATTGCCCCGACAGTCTCGACGGCTACCTGCATTCTCTTCATTTCACAGCAAAAAAGGTCCATTTGACAAACATATCTGGTACACAATTTTTGGAAAATTAATTTAGATTTTTTGTTGCAAAATTGTCAAATTACAAAATTCAAAAATGCTTAAATTATACAATTGATAAATTGTACAATTGTTGAATTGTACAATTGTTGAATTGTACAATTGTTGAATCGTATAATTGTTGAATGGTACAATTGTTGAATCGTACAATTGTTGAATCGTACAATTGTTGAATCGTACAATTGTTGAATCGTACAATTGTTGAATCGTACAATTGTTGAATCGTAGAATTGTTAAATTTTTCAATTGTTAAATTTTACAATTGCTAAATTTTTCAATTGTTAAATTTTTCAATTGTTAAATTTTACAACATACATTAAAAAATTGTTAGGTGAATAAAAAAAAAAGGTTTATTGAATCCGCAGACCTTATTTCACCGGGTAGATTATCGGTCGGTATTACGAGTTTATCCAATTAGCTGATAAGTATCGAGTTCCGTAATGGATCAGCAACGCAAGTCTGCCGATCAAAGATGTTATCTCGGTAACAGTAGGCTGGTTAACTCGTCTTACGCGGTATCACGCATGGCGGGACTTGGCAACCGCAGCCGCACCATCGGGTGTTGTCTCTCCGACGCGTTCATTGAGATTCCCTCGAGCCAAGATCCATAGCTTGTTATCCCGTGAAATTCGCGGGTTTACCGGAGCGCGATGAGAACATCGGTCTTTGATATTGTAACAAATGCGTCGCGCCTGCGTGGGGGCGTCAATCACCTTGCGTTGTTCTCCATTGATACATATCTAAACATCAATGGAGCAACGATTTTTATTAACGAAAAAAACAAATTCTTCATTGATCTCCAATCTTCATTGATCTTCATGGTTATCCGTTGACGTTTAAATTTACATACTTAGGGTTGAATTTTGAGAAGTCAGTTTAAACTGATCGAACTTAAGATCGAAGTCAAACTACAATCGAATTTCCGTTCGCACTTAAGATCAAACTTAAGCACGAAATCAAGTCCGAACCTAGATAGATACCGAATGAATTTAGGGACAAACTTCACACTTAAGTTTGATCTCAAATTCGAACTTGGGTTCGAACTTAATATCGAACTCGACGTACAATCAAATTTGAGTTCGAACTTAAGACAGATCACATAAGCACGGAATGAAGTTCGGGCCAAAGTTCGATCACAAGAGCGATCATAAGCTCAAACTAACGTCTGCAAATTGGACCCTTACACTGTAAAAAAAATTTGTTTGAAAATTAATGAACAGTATTGGAAGCTTTTTTACATAAACCGTTTCTGAAATTTCAAAAATTTTGCAGCAAAAGATTTGTAATTTTAATATCCGGTATTTTTATTTTACAAGCAAAGTACATTAATGTTTAATTAATATGAGTAATGTCAGCAAATTCCAAGTTCCAGTACATTAAATTTACAATTTATTTTTACAGTGTAGACACAGACCTCCAGCAAAAAAAAGTACTTGGTTATCCTCGTTCGTAAAAAAATCGGCCCGGAAGTCCCCCACGATTGACTGTCTATTAACCGTTTATAAGTCACCGAAACCGTACCGAAACAAGACGAACGGACGCGGAGTGGTTTTCTTAGGTCTTCTAGGCTTATCAGTACCGGCACGGTCGATGCTTGACTTACCTTGCAGAAGCTGGATCGTAGCTTGGTACTCGGCAAGTTTCTCGTCGACGTAGTCCTGACTTTGACTGGCGATGATTTCGGCAGTGCTGGGACCGCTCTCTTCGTCCTCGGCCCTCGAGGGGTCCAACGGTACGCCCACGTACTCGTAGTCGCCAGATCGGTAAGGAGCTATGAGGTACTCCGGGGGCCCGCAGGGCACCGGCGAGCCTCCGCCGCTCCCCATCGAACTCTGCAATTCGACATCACTTCCTGTACTCACCGACGACCCGACACGATCCACTGTGCTCTATCGCAATACAGTAGAACCCCGATTAACCGGGATGCTCGATTAATCCGAACTAGACAGCGAGAGTATGTAAGTCAATAATGGCTAATGATACAACTTCTTTTTGACTCGTTACAATGACATTCTCGTACAACTTGCACTCAGAAAAAAAATTTATTTGACGACCATCGTTTACTAAGATTGAGTAAAATATTTTATTTCACTCGGTGCGTAAAATGCGGTTTCACGCACGCTTCGCGTGCGTGCAATCGCGCTTTCGCACCTTGTGAAATAAAATTTCGTACGATACTCGTGCATAAAACGTTTTCTGAACTCGTGTGATTGCAATACTCGCCTACGGCTCGTGCTGCAAACTCACACTCGTCAGAAAAAGTTTTATCGCACTAGTATCGTAATGTACTATAGTTGATTTAAATAAATATTTATTTTTATTAAGTAAATCGTTAGTTAAATGAAATAAATATTTATTTTAATCAAATAAATATTTTACTTAATCTTAATAAACCATGGCCGTCAAAAACATTTTTTTCTGGGTGTGCACTTAATTGTTAAATAGTGTGAACTGGAATGTCAAGCTTTGGATATTTGTTTCACTGCTAGTACGTGCTGTAAGCTAGTCTTTATTTTAAGTACTCAGTGACTTTGGTTTGCTCCGAGGATAAAAAAAGACGCACGGTTAATCCGCTTTCCGGTTAATGGGGGTTCTACTGTAGTTCGCAATTTGCCAGCCGCGCAATTAGGGTCGTTTGCAGACGGATATCGTTTGCATGCTCGTTGGATAATGGAAAATTGCCACAGATTGCGGTAAGTGTAAGAAAATTGTTTTTCGTAATGACCATCGATGATTCCTTACCTGGGGCTGGTGAACCGGTATGTAAGGCCTGGGCGCTTGGTTTCCGGGGGAAACCGGCGAAGGCCATCTCGGTCGAGGACACTGGATGTATCCGGGAGGCGGGCAACCGAATACCGGCGACATGCCGGGAGAGATCGGCATTCCGATGGGCACGGGGCTCATGGGGTGCATCGTTCCCGGCTGGTAACTCAGCGGCGACATCGGATGGGAGCCCGGATGGTGATGGTAGACCGGGGTCGGACCCCGCGAACGGGGGTGCTGGTTCATCTGCGGATGGGGCGATTGGCAGGGGCTGTACGGAGAAGCCGGCCGGAAGGGACTCGGGGCGCTCGGACGCGAGGGCCATCCTCCTCCCCCTCCTGCTGGTGGTCTCGACGGATGTTGCGACATTTTCTACTGTACGGATTCGCGGCACTCGCAATCTCGATCACTCGATCGCATCGCTGCGGGGAAGAAAATTCGCTATTTAGAGGAGCATCTTAATGGGTTGGTGACGAATTAGCTGCGAGAACAATCCCCGATAGCATTTTGCCACACGGTGAAAAAAAATCAATTGAGTCAACAGAATTTGCGGATGGCGAAACGAATGTTTGATTGATGGAAAGGAACACTTAAAAAAAAATTCGTATGAAATTTAATGTTACGGGCTGGAAGTTTTTATGCAAAAACTGGTAAATTTCATGTACATATGTGATGAAAAATTAATGTTCAGTATATTGAAAACATTGGAAATACTTTATTTTCATTTCATTTACATTAATTTTACTGTCAACGTATTTTAATTTTTGTAATTTACCTTAAATTTGCATGAAAAAGTATATTAAATTTTCATCACAATTGTACATTAAATTTAATGTATCAGCTTTTCATAATACCTTCCCGTCAGGTACACTAAATTTACAATTTCTTTTTACAGTGAATGTATCGAAATGTAGTATTTTCGCACTAGTATCGAAATGTAGTATTTTCGCACGAGTATCGAAATGTAGTATTTTCGCACTAGTATCGAAATGTAGTATTTTCGCACTAGTATCGAAATGTAGAATTTTCGCACTAGTATCGAAATATAGTATTTTCGCACTAGTATCGAAATGTAGTATTTTCGCACTAGTATCAAAATGTAGTATTTTCGCACTAGTATCGAAATGTAGTATTTTCGCACTAGTATCGAAATGTAGTATTTTCGCACTAGTATCATAATATACTCATACGGTTTCTCGTGCCGACTTTAATCTTTTCAAAATTGCTCTCGGTAAAAACTTTCTGGCTCTACCCAACTATTTCTTTTTTTTGTCTACAAGTCTAAGAAACATTCGGTACTCCAGGCGTCGATCTCTGCGGGTTTCATCGACTTCTCTATATCCTCCTATTCGATAAACTTCCTGTCTACGCCCGGATATTACAAACTTTAATGCCCGTTTCCAAACTACCTCGCGACTAATTCAAATAGACTCGCTGACGGTCGTTAAAAAAAAATGAAAAAAGATAAAAAGAAAGAAATTCGAAGCTCACGCGTATAGATCGTGAACGTAATAGGGGTCGCAGCTGTCACATGAGCGACTTTTATCAGAAAGCCGCGTGTGCGCGAGCGTGCGCGCGCGCAACCGAGCGCGGCGACTAAAAATAGGGGCTTTTAGCTCTAAAACGTTCGAGAAATCTTTCGCTCTTGGGCTACTTGCGGGAGGCTGCGCCCGAGTCTCGGCGATGTTGCTCGTTCGCCCTCGCGTTGCTGGAGGATCGTTTTCGAGTCGATGCCCCGAACGCCGCGTTTCGTTACACCATCGGGGCAAAAAAACCGGGAGAAATAACTCGCTCTTACGAGTTATTTCTCTCGGTTTTTTCGGGGAGAACGACGATATTCTTGCATCTTCCCCGTTCGCTCTCGCGCCCTGCCGATGGAACGTCACGCGAGAATCTCCGTTCGTCGGCGAAAAATGGAAAAATGGAAAAATTTAAAAATTTAAAAATTAAAAAATGGAAAAATGGAAAAATTGAGAAATAAAAAAGTGAAAAAATAAAATACAGCAATTGAGGAAGTACGACAAATCGGTTATGGCGATCGGCTTAAGGATGTTTGGGCCAAAATCGCGGGAGGGGAACGACGAGGGGCTTCGCTGACCGCGTTAGTCAGTGTGCGAGTTAGATAGGCAGAGATAGGTTCTTTCGTTTATTGAATTAATCTCAGAAACAAAACGGTGAATCCTCTTTAAATTTGGACACAATCTGTCTGATAGCATGCCCTTCGCTTTGGTAGGTTTTTCATTCGAATCTAACAGAAATCGGCGGAGAAAATCGCTAAGTACTGTCGTTATCGACCGATTTCCGAAACATTTACACGGTACCTTATGTAGCTTTCTACACGCATTGCTAAAAAAACTACACGGTAAAAAAATCTGAAAAAATTGCAAACGATTCAGTGGATCTTGCCCTGCAGTGTAGCAAAGTTTTATAGCGATCGAACAGAAACGCGTTTTGACCCAAAATCCTTAAAACCGAATTTTATTCACCACAAAGAAAAAAAAAAAAAAAACAACACCAGGAGATAACTCGTAAGACAACGACGATATTTTTCCACCTTCCCTGTCCGCTCGCGCGCCCTGCTGATGAACCATCTCGCGCGAATCACACGGTTGGTCGGAAATAAAAAATAAAAATTAATTTTTAAAAAAATTTAAATTGAGGAAGTTCGACAAATCGGTTTGAGACCAGTCGGCTGCTGGTCCGAGATTGTAAAGCTTTTCGGCCGGATACCGAGTGTAGGCCGACTAAATATAGCGCTATTTCTATTTTTATGTATGGTCGACGCAGCGTTTTAACACGCGGGGCGCTCTCGCGGGACGAGAGAGCGCCGAGAGCGCGTCGACCGGCGACCGTCGCCTCCTCCTCTGCCATCCGACATATTTACCCGTGACTCTTGCACGCCGGCCCGACTGATATACATTTCGGCAAAGTGACACGAATCATATATATATTCGTGTCACTTTCCCGATAGCCCAATGCCCTTGTCGCGGCTGATCGTTCGCATCCCCGCGACGCCCTCCTCCACCGCCCGATCCAACAATTACCCGGCGCTGCTCGCTTCCGGTCGACGCTGAAGATCGAGAGCTTCCATCATCCACAAAATCAATTTTTTTTTTTAATGCAATTTTTTTTTTCATTTATACAAACTTTTACGCATCTATTGATTAACCTGTAACAGATTAATCTATTGATTAACCTGTAACAGATTAATCTATTGATTAACCTGTAACAGATTAATCTATTGATTAACCTGTAACAGATTAATGTATTGATTAATCTGTGTATGGTTGTTTGTATTACAGAAGATGTCTTTAACGTAAAAAACTTTTAATTGACATCGTTTTGCAGAAATATTAACTTGTTTTTGCGGATTTTCGGAAATGGACAGTTTTTTCAAAGAATAATCCGCAATTTTTGCTCGATTTTGACGTATTACGGCTCATTCTGTTCTTTGAATGATGCTCTACGAATTTATCATCTAGATATTCGATAGTATTTTGCATTAAAAAATTAGAGCCTTTCGGTTATCTATCGAGGAAATTTCTTCATAAACAAACGACGGGCATTTTGAAACGACAAATACTATCGAATATTTAAATGGTGAATTCGTAGAGTATCCTCCAAGGAAGAGAATGAACCTAATACATCAAAATCGGGCAAAAGTTTCCGGTTATTCCTTGCAAAAAAAAAAAACCTCCATCATTCACAAAATCAATTTTTTTTATACAATTTTTTTTTTCGTTTCTACAAACTTTTACGCATCTATTTATTGTAGTGGATGGTTATTTGTATTGTCAAATGTCTAACCTAGAAAACCATTGATTGTGACCGATTCGCAAAAATATTACCCGCTTTTTGCTGATTTTCGAAAAATGTAAATATTCGTTCAGTTTATTCGAAGAATAATCCGCAATTTTTGCTCTAATTTGACGTATTACGGCTCAATCTGTTCCTTGAACGATGCTCTACAAATTCACTGCCCAGATATTCGCTGGTATTTTCCGTTCAAAAACCGGAGCCTTTCGTTTATTCATCAACAAAAATCGCTTCACAAACAAACAACTTTAATTTTTAAACGGCAAATGCCATCGAAAATCTAAGTGGTGAATTCCTCGAGTATCTTTCAAGGAACAAAATGACCCGTAATACGTCAAAATTGAACAAAAATTACCGATTATTTCTTGAAAAAACTTCCATCATCCACTAAGTCAATTTTTCTTTTTTTTTGCACCCTACTCAGTATCTCTCCGGCGTCGAGTTTCGATGAATAAACCGCGATATATAACGCCGTGGAGTCTCTCGAAGCGATCCAAAAATAAAATCTTACCGAATTGACCGATCAGAAATAGTCCGTTCCGATAGGAGGATGTCGGTGTATTGCGCGAGTGTCTCGGGCGATTTCGCTAAAATTTGGCGAGTTTGGCGGTACGGGCGTTTATTATTATTCGATCGTTATTTTCCTGGTCGTCGGACGAACGAAACGGGCTACACGTCGCGTCGCGAGATATCGTCGAAAATCGTCGGTGAATTTCGGCGAAGGCGATATAGGCGGGCGTGCGGTTAGCGCGTCTCGGGCCGGTAAGGGAGCATTAACACTAATCGGGCCTGCTCTCCTCTCCGCGGACTTTGTCTTTGTGCCAAATTCGGCCGAGCGGCGAACAATCGCTCGGGCTAAAGTTCCATTTCGGATTTGGCCACGCGGGCCGCGATCGCTTTTCCTCTATAGCGCATAATGGGGAAAATGTGCGCGCGACGACCAGAACCGCGAGATAGAGGTCGTTGAACTCTAACCGGCTGGCCACCGCGACGTGAAACGCCCGAAATTCAAACCCACCGGGAATTTACTCGGCGAGTTACAAACCTAGCGTTAAATCGTTAATAAATCACCGTGCGACACGTTAAATCCAAACTAATGCCGAATACCGCTCGAAACTGCTCCGCGTATGTCCAAAGCGTGTATTCGACTCGAATTACGATCACAGTATTTATTTGACATGCCGTTTGCACAGTAAGCGATCGCTACTACGG